>RWGZ01000388.1:211480-259395 GCA_009725065.1 Utricularia reniformis | reverse complement strand
TCAACGAAAATTAGTACGTCGTCAAATGACTAGGGAATAGGGATCGTGATGGGTTGATCCAACCATGATTTTACCAAAATATCCTCATAAGTATCAATAATCCACTTAATTTACTTTTGAGTTTGTAAATCAATAACTTGTAAACCTGAAATTTAAAATTTGATTGAACCGACCGGTTCGATCTTTAAAAAAATCGAAAATCCATTCATCTCATAAAAATCGGATTAAAAAAACCGGTTAATTAGTCAAATATTTTTATTTTTGTTTTTTAAAGATATTTGTATTGTATTTATGTGTTATTGATGCAAAACTTAAATTATAATAATTGTAAAATCAATATAAAGTTTAACATTTAAGACTAAGATCCCTACTTAGAAAGTTTAATCTATAGTAAATTTTAACACTATCGATCGATTACAAGATGGAGATTATTGAAATTATAGAGTCCGACCGAAATTACGATGGACTAGCATGAACAAACATGATTAATGGGAAACTATCATACATTTGAAATATTTGATCAAATCATTATTTAATGATAATACATACTTTTTTAAACCTAATTAATCTCACTTCTCTAATCAATATAAACACAAAACTCACACAAAGTCTAAAAACTTTAGGACAAATTATAGAATCTTTATACGGTGATTGTGTTTAGACATAAAGTATAAGGTGATCCACAATGTTGGCTGCCCAGTATGATTAGGTGGCCCATGTGTCAATTTTTTTGAAATTATGAGGAAAGAGATTCTCCTGTTCGAGACACTCTATTTCCTCCATTTTAATTTAAAAAAATTTAAAATAATTATAAAATATAAATATTTATAATAGATTTACATAATAATTTTATCGATAATATTATGATTTTTAAGTAATTGATATGTAAAAAAAATTAAAAATTTATAAGTGTCCTGATATTGTTGTAGGGATGAGAGGAAAGTTATTTATAAAATTAAAAAATAATAATATTTACATAGAAAAAAATGATGTAGATGAGAGAATTAAATTTCCGAACGAGATGACCTAAGAAGGAATATGCTAAACAATAAAAGATTTAAACAACTCAATTATAATAATTGATAATCCACACATCTTATTTTTTATTTGGATAATTATTTCATATTTAAAGTGTAAAAACTTCAATTATAAGATATATTGGGGTTTAAAAATATATGTATTTTGATTAATTACTAATGTGCATTTCTTTAGCAACGTCATATAATACGTTAGAAGGACGTGCTTAATTGCAATTTAATTAGTAATTTGACAACTAAATATTAGGTAAGAAATAAATAGTTTCATACACTGGCTATTATCGTAAAAGTGTCATGGGCTATTATTGTAAAAAGTAACTGTATTCTTTCGTTAATTTTTTTAAAATCACTGAATTAATTTATTTTGTGAACATAACACTGATTTGCAGACTACGGTGACAGCTTTTTTAGTAGCTCGATTTATAAGATTTATAGAAACCGAGCTCAACTTTCAATCTCTTACCTTTTTGTTATAAAAATCATAATTTAAAATAAAACATAATAACAATAATTGTAGGTCGATTTCAATAAAAATAGAAACCGAACTATTAAAAAAACTGTTCAAAAAGCCAACGAAAAACTGTTATTCACTGTTATTTTTTATTCACTGAATAACTGTGATTTAAATATAATTGGAATTTAAATCAATATTTAAAAAATAACTGGGATTTAAAAAATAACAGTGAATAAAACAATTTTATTCACTGTTATTTTTATCATTATGATAAGTGACATTCTTAACTTTATAAAAAAAAACTCTAAAGTTATATATTGATGCCTATAAATATAGATAGTAGTACATTAAGACTGTAAGAGAATGAAATAAAAATATAGAATATCTCCCACATATTTTAATTAAATAATGTAATAACTAATAAATAACAGCCAATTCTCTCATAATTGTTGACCATAACAATCAAAGGCCCACAACCACTTTCCTAGGTCACATCTCTATAGTAAGACTAATAATTAATGGGTGACGTTTCCTACTGATCCCTTCAACTTTTGAGCGACCTAAACGGCATGTCTTACAAGTTACAAAATTGCAAATATGACACTTCAAGTTAACAAAAATATGCAAATATTATACCTTAAGTTAATAAAAATATGCACATATGACCCTGCAACTTTAATTAAATGCATGTATGACACCTCAAGTAAACAATATCGTTTAATATTGACCATCTACGACATTGTTATTGTTTTACGTTTGGATGCACATTTCTCGAACTTGAAGTATCAATTATGTATATTTTTTCGTATAAAAGTCTTATTTTCATAATTTGTTAACATTGAAAACGAATAATGCCAACGAAAAATGTTTGCAAACTTAACGGAAAATCATGTGTTAAATATTATGGGTAAAAAATAAACGATTTTGATAACTTGAGGTGTCATTCCTACAATTTTATAAGTTTGAGAGCATGATCTTTACACAACTCGTAAGTTATTGAGCTATTTATGTAATTTTCTCAATAATTAATATTTAAATATATTTTATGATTAATTATTTTATTAATTAGAGTGATGTTTATGAATAGTCTTCGTATTTTAAAATAATGTAAAGATGGTGTTTCGAAAATTTTGAAATTGTATTTAAATTGTTTAAATTTGATATTATTTGTGGTTGATCCACAACTTTTTAAAGTTCTTAAAAAAATTTCTTTAAAACAATATAACCAAAGAAAGTTTAACATAAAATAATAAATGTTTGGATAAAATTATATTAAAAATGTAGTTAATAGTATGACTTAATTTGACTATATATATATATATTTTTTTCTGGGTGGGTTAGATGATATTCCAATTAGACATTATTTTTAGGATTAAATTAAAATTAATACTAAATGAGTGGACATAAATATTGTTTTACGTGTCCAATTACCTGCCGATCTCAACAATAATATGGGATTAATTTTGCAAATTGCGATTAGAGAGTGATTATCGGCCAATAAACCGCATAAATGTTGATGACACGGATGATGTAATGTCACATCGCATTATCTCTGACCGTTAATCTCGTTGACTTTCATTTATCTTCTTTTAAAAGAAATTTATTGGTTGATTGTAGTTACATTAACATGAGCCTAAACACTTATAGTGTTTCTATATGTATTATGAGAATGTAAATGTGTTTTCAAAATGGATTTTCAGAATGTGAATCTGTTTAAGTGTTCTGTATGATAAATAATGAATAATGAAATAAGAATTATGTTCTGTAAAAAATGGTCATGATAATCTATTCTGAATACCAAAGTAATAATTTACTCTTATAATTATAGAAAACAAGATTTATTTAATTATAAATAAGTAGGGGTGTTCATTCAATAATACTAAACCGAATTTTAATTAACGAATACCGAATAAGTCAAAAAATTAGCTACCGAATCTCGAATCGAATTTTGTCAGTTCAGTTCAGTAAATACCGAACTGTTTTGGTTCATTTCGGTATTTAATCAAATTAAACATAATAATATATTTAATTATATAATTGAATACAAAAATATTAGTTTTAAATTAAATAAAATTAAAAATTCAGTAAATTACCGAATACAAATTATTTTACCGAACCGAAATCGAATACCGAAATGGCCAAAATTTAAATAACGAATACATAACCAATTTTATAATTCGGTATAGATCGGTAAAAAAAATCGATTAACGGTTCGGTATTCGGTTTTACCAAATAGTGAACACTCCTATAACTAATAGATTATGTTATAAATGTGGTTTAGTCAGAGATTTTTTAAAATTCATTTCAGAAATTCAAAATGAGGGATTCGTGTAATTTTGCATTAAAGAAGGAAACTCATAACGTGTTTTGAAAATAAATTGTCAGAATGAGAATGAAAACGTTGGGATGTTATGTAAACGAATCCAAAATGAATTTTAAAAATGACAACGTATTTTGACAATGGAATCAGAACACTAACATAATGGTAAAATAACAAGTAATTGATAACGTGCTCTATTAAACTAGGCTGTAAAATATGATAAATAGTATGCTTGCTATTTATACATTTTGTCATAAATTATAATTTAAAACGGAATATTACTAAAATAAAAAGATACGATTAGTCAAAAAATAAAGTATCATTAGTAATTAAAACAATACTTATCAAATCAATAAATCTCGGGACCCCTTTTTCTATTGTAATTAAAATAATATTTATGGTCACTTTCAAAATAATTATTCAAAATAATATATATTTGATTTTCATTCAATCTCAAATTTTGAATATTTTAAAATCAATAGCATAACTCTTATCATTTTGTATGAAAAAATTGGGTATTAGTAGTTTTTTAATTAGTAATTATTTATTAAAACCTTGTTAATCATAGTTATTTCTTAACACATTAAACATTAAATAATTTAATTTCTAATAGATTTTCATGATTTAAAGAAATAAGATATTGTAATTATCTAAGTAAAGAGTTCTATAAGATTCAATTTTATTTTATAATATAATTTTCAATATTAAATATATGATATTTCTATATTTGTATTTATCATACCAATAATTTTTTATTATAAAATGTCATTGTATTACTTAGAGTTTTTATTATTTATATTTTAAGGTTTTATTATTTGTAATGAAAACAATTGTATATATATTATATAGAGTGTTGTTTCTAATTGGCCTATAAATTTTATAAAAGTGTAAAGATGGGTGTTCATAAAGTTTGTAAATTGCATACAAAACCTCCGAAGTTGATATAATGTGTGCGGTTGTCTCCTAAACTTTTAAATGTTGTAAACAATGTGCCCTCAAAGTTTAAGAATTGCATGGTTTGTCTCCGAACTTCCAAAACTGTTTATATTTTACTGTTATACTCGTTAATATTTTAAACGTCCATAGAGTTTGTATTTGATCCATTAATCTTGAAAAATGTTATGAGTATGTCTCCAAACTTTGAAAATTTTAAAAATAACATATAAAATTATTAAAATCATTTATACGAAAAAAGACGAAAACTTCTACTATTCACTCGATGACTATTTTTGAACGGTTTTAAAACTTAGAGGGTTTCTCACACAATTTACAAACTTTGGGGCATCGTCTTTACACTATTTTAAACATTATGGGTCAATTACACAATTTTCTCGTATTATATATCTATATTTTTAACACATCAGAAAGATGAGGCATCTAATTTTGTAGTATGGACGCAACCAATTGGGTTTTATACATAAAGTGTTAAATAAGATTATTATTATAAGTATTAAAAAAGTACAAATATGACATTGATTGTTGAAATTATGTTATAATTCTGACGGTTACTTGATATTATTGTTGTCAGTATTTGCCGAATATTTTTGTTTTTTACCAAAACAGTTGAAAACTTAACTAACCATGTGGGTACTTTTGGTCGTTGAACTTCTGTCTAGTGACGTAATCAATGACGTCATTCCAGTAATAAAGTAAGAACGAAGAATAGAGAGGCATTGACATGTTCACTTAAATTAAATGCAATCCAAATGATAATTAGCTTTTGAAATACCAAATGAAATGAAATTTAATTTGAATTATATTTCAAATTAGTTTCATTTAATTTATTTCTTAAATTAAATGCAATCCAAACTTAACTATTGACTCTACTAAGTGTCATAATATTAGTTTCATTTTTTATGTCACTTGATTATTAATTGTTCATATTAACAATTGGATGATGTTTACCTACGACTTCCAACTTACGGGTTGTGTAAAAAACATATCATTCGAGTTATGAAATTGTAAATATTATACATTTTTTTGACAAAAATATACATTTATAGCTCTCCAGATTCAATTAAATGCATATAAGGCACCACATGTTTCAAATATCGTTTATATATTTTAATAAACTCGTAAATTTTTAAAATTTTATGCACAATTCTCGAACATCAAGGATAAATTTTGTATATTTTTCAAATGAGTCTTATTTGCGTATTTTGTGAAGGGTTTTCAAACGGGTTTCACTTACGGAAAACCGAGTGCTAGAATATAAGGAGTAAAAAACAAACAATATTGATAACTTTAAGTGTTATTCTTACAATTTCGTAAGTTAGAGGATATACTATTTACACAGCTAGTAAGTTTGATCTTAATTATACAATTTTCTCATTAAGAATTTAATATACAAAGCATAAATTAATATAATATATAAATAAATGAAAAAAAAAATAAATATAATGAAAATATTCTAAATTTTAAATAAGAGAGGTGAGTATATACTCTTTCTCCAAGTCATTGCAAGTAAACAATTCATTCGCTCAACATAACATTGTCCGAGCTAAGGGCATCCACAATCATATCGACCCGAAAACTTTATTCTCTCATCCATATCAGCTTTCTCTCTGTACACATCATCATTCATAATTTTTATAAATAACTTTTCTCACAACTTTACAACAATGTCCGGGCACTTGTAATTTTTAACATTTTTTGTATTTACAATCTTTTTAAAACATCATAATTTCTATCAATATTTTAAATTGAAATTCTTGTATCATATCAATTGTAATCGGTATGCCTATCCGGATATTATCGATAATAACAACAATATCGATATATCTATCAATCATAACATTATCGACATTATCTAAAAATCATATTTATAATTTTTAAATAATAAAAAGAAATATATTTAATATTTACAATTTATAATTTATAAATAAATATTTAAAAATATCTAAAATTAATTTTTAATATTAACAAATTAATTTGTAATATTAAAGAAAGTTTGGTGAGGAGAGAGAATTAGGAAACGCTCTCTCCTCTAACACATTTCCGACCACTTACGTGGCATTACTTTAAAAAAAGCAATGTCACGTGGACGTCCACGGATGTGGATGGCCAAAGAGAACATTTTGTTATTTTTCACAAGTAATTGTAAATTTGATAAGTATAAATTTTATTTTTAAAAATAAAAATGAAATGGAGATAATTTTATGCTTACCCTCATGTTTACTTATTAAACTAAAGAAGTATAAATTAAATTCTCTCATGTTTAAAATAATATAAAGAAGATGTCGAAGGTTTTAAATTGCATGCAAAGTCCCCGAACTTTCAAAACCACACAATTGTTAAATATAAATTACAAATTCATTACATATTTTCAAGTTTAATGAGTCAAATATAAATTACAAATTCATTTAAAATATGAACGAGAGTTAGAGTCAAATATATTGGAGGATCAACCACACAATTGTTAAATTTTGAGAGTTATTGTTCACAACTTTCAAAAGTTAGAGGATCAACAACACGTATTATATCAACTTCGGGGAGTTTACATGCAATTTACAAACTTTGAGGTATCATCCTCATACTATTTTAGACTACACTCAGTTCAGATTGTGTTACCCAAATATGCAAATGTCAAAATGGATTCAAATTTGATGTAGTTTTTTTATGATTAATAAAAGAAGTTATATGAGTGATGAAAATCAAATTGAATTTCGTTTTAAATTAATTTATATATTTAAAAAATGAAATAAAAAATTAATATTTTTTTTGTGTCTATTTCAAAAGTATTCCTCGGCATATGATTGAATCTTAAACAAGTCTCTAGTCACATGCCAAATCAAATGTATCACATGCTATTTCCATCATCCTTCATATCCCACATCGCATTCAATGTGCTATCATTTCAACATCATTTATTTATCTATTTTTATTTCTAATTAATTATATATTAATTAATCTAACATAACTTATCATCTTATTTATAGTTTTACTAATATAAGAAAACTACTAATATAATTTTACAATTTGAAAAAAACTACTAATTATACTCGAAAACTTACTTCAATTACCTATATCGACCAGTATGGCACTGCTCTATCGATAACATATGCGGCACTGAATCCTTAGATAGACTAGATACGAATCGACTCTATTTGACAAGATGGTAAGAATTGGATTTTAGACTCGCCTCGAATTTTAAATAAAAATAAAATAATTAAATTTGGTTGAAGGTTACATAAATTACATGTCTACAACTACAAATATTATTCCAAATTATTATACAAGAGAGTTCAGCTTCTTTAAAGACTAAAGTTCGATGATCGATTCTATCACCTCTCCAAAACACATGCACATTATTGCATGAATAACCTACAAATGGAACGACTACATAACAACATTGTAAGAGCACATAAACCTTATTTCTAACGAATAACAAATCGTATTATTGTCAAACGTTGGAGCGAGTCCGAGTCCGAGTCAGTCCAACACGCATATGTTGCATAGTCGACCATGACCAATATTTATACGAATTGGGTAACGGGATCTCTAGATAACATGATTTATGTAATTATCGAGGAATCTAAAGGGTAGATTAGAAAATTATTTATGTAATTGTAATCCAATTTGGTGATGATAAAAAGGGCAAATTGGTTGATGGGCAAAGAGACAAAAGTAACATGGAGAATGATCAACCGAATTAACTGAAAAAACGGACGACACAATAAACTGGTGCTTTCTCTGAAGTATACAACAAAAGCATTGTAGTAATTGAAGAAGCAAAAGCACATGGAATGTAATGTAACGTGACCTTTTAATGACTGTAGGGACCACCATTTCCATTTCCCTGCACCAAAACTTGATTAGCCCTGCAAAACTCACGTTCAAATTTCATTTCCTAACATGCACATCACAACAATGTCTATTGTATTGGAGTTTTTTAGATTACATAACATTGTAACTTGTTATGTTGTTAAAAAGTAGCATGAATTTTCGATTAATTTTGTTTTTATCATTAATTAAATTTGTTTTACAAACATAGCACTGATTTGCAGTTTACTACTGGCAGATTTATATCGAAAAGACATTAAAAACAACAATTAAAAATAAAAAAAAATGGTAGCTCGGTTTCTATAATTATAGAAACCGAGCTACGAAAAAAACTGTCCAAACTGCAAATCAGTGCTATGTTTCTAAAACAAAATTAATCAATGACAAAAACAAAATCAATCGAAAATTAATGCTATTTTTTACGTTTTAACAAGTTACAATGCTATCTAAAAAACTCACCCGTTGGTTTTCAACAAATACATTTTACGTTTTGCACAATACAATGCTATTGTATTGTGCAAATTTTAATCGATTGCTTGAAAATGTTGAATTTGTTTCATATTAGTTATAGAAGTGAGATTGATTAAATTTATAACGATTTGAAATGTGTTAAAATTATACAATATGACCGAAATTATCACGAACGTGTACATATATATAATTTATAAAGAGAGAAAAACACACAGTAAAAGATTTGAACAAATCATTTACTATGATAACTCTTAGCTCAAATAAACCAATCCAAACCACATTCATTTTTTTGACTTAAAGTCATATTTCAATAAAATGATATCATATAATGGTTAGATCATCTGTCTTTTAAATATGACATCTTACTCTTAATCTCCATCGTTCATGCTCTTCAATCGAAATTTCGATCATACTCTATAATTTTGACATAATATCGAAGATGGTTCGGTTTATTTCAATTCACAAGTCAAAACTTATACTTAGAGTTGATGGAGAGTGTTGAATGTGTGTCTCCACATTGGTTATAGAAATAATATTTATTATATTTATAATGGTGTATAATTGTATCATTATATAATGTGTAGCTTCTTCGCTTTAATCTCATTCGCTCACATTTTCCCTTTGTAATTTCGAAAAATACTCTATAATTTCAATATATGAGTAATGCTAACATTTATTAATACACTTTGTATCTTGGTCACATGTACTATGATACATATAGATTATGGAAAAGCACGACATAAGGATCACTCTACTCAGAAAACATATTCCCCGATGTGGATTTTTTTAAAAATAAACTATAAATACTAAACCCTTTAAAATAATAGATTGAGACGATATATTGACAAAGAAACATCTTTGAAAATAAATATTTTGACAAAACCAGCCCAACCAGGTTAGTATCTTCAAAATTACAAAAAATTGATCTCATAAAGTAATTAATAATCAATAGTAAATTTGAAATACCATATAAAACTTGCATTAAAAGTACAATCAATAGAAGAACAACCAGGGTCATACCTAATTAATAAGCACTATAATAATACATGAACAGTAAACTAAAGTAAACATATTCCCCAATAGAAGAACATGCAGGGCCTCTTCATAATCAATAAGTATTATAATACAAGAACATTAAACATAATTTCTTCTCTAGTACACCATAAAGAAAGGGATATGTCATTTACTTTATAATTTAGTAAATTTGGTCCTAAGGGTTTTTAATATTTTGACAAATATAGTCTTTAATTTATTTGAAAGGCGAGATTAGTTTCCAAACATTGAATTTTTCGTAAAACTAATTCCCAGACTTCGTAAATTTTGACAAATCTAGTCCTCAAAATTTAATATGATTGACAAATTTGGTTCCCAAATTTTAGGGATTAGTTTGCACACGATGATCAAATTTGCCAAATTTGAAAACTTTGGTTACTATTTTTGCTAAAACATTCTAAGTAAGAGAACTACATATGTTAAATTGAAGTTTAGAGACCAAATTTACCAAAAAACACGAAACTTTGAGAACAAAACATATAATTTTGTCATAAAGAAATGATATTTGAAGAGTTAAAATTCTATTTATGATTGAATAAGTAACATGTTGAAATATTTATGAAGAAATAAAGAGGTGAGAAACATGTTAGGGCCAGGTGATAGGAAGAACACATGGCAAAGCAATTGTAAAGGGGGGCAAATCTGTGCCCTTTGCTTCTTCCATCTTCTATTGTTTCTTCAACAGACAATAACAAAATAATGTAATAGTTTTTGTTCAGTACCATACTGCAACTACCATTTTGTCTATTTTATTTATTTTTAAAATTGAGCTGATAATATTAAAAATAAAGATGCTAAACTGTAAGAATATATGACTGATTAGAAATAGATAAAAATGAAACAAACAAATAGATTTAGTAACAAAACATATAGTAGCAATAAATGAATTGTTCTATACAGTCAAAGCATGCATTGAGAAATGTGATATTATAAGCCCAAAATTGGTAGAAGAAAAAACATTAAATAGCTCAAAAGCAGAAATTAAGAAAGGTTTTAAACACAAATTTAATAAACTTTGGGGTTGTTTGGTTTTACGGTGGCCACAGCGGTGCGGTTACCATACCGTGATTTTATTTTAAACTACCAAACAATCTAATCAATCACGGTGATCGTATGGTCATGACTTGATACGTATGGTCAACCCACCGTGATTTGGTAAATTTCAAAATTACAATTCAAAGTTAATTTAATTCATTTAAAACTAAATCATAAACAATTTTATTCTCATTTCACAAATATTACGCTAATTTTTCAAGTTGATGTGGATATGTGTTTATTAGTTTCTTTTTAAAGTTAGAGAATTTTTTGATATCGACCCCGTCGGGACATTACCACTCTCATAGTTAGTGAAATTTTTTAATATATTTTAATTGAAATCAATATGTATTTATAAATAGTTTTACTACAATCATCATTTATATTTCGGTACATCATTGTCAAATAAGTTATTAAAAATTATATCTATATATTAGTTTATTGTATATGTAATAAATGTTTTAATATTTATTTGATTTATATTTATCTATAACAAATATATTAATATAAATGTTAAAATTGACATTTTATTAAAATCACATTAAAATCATCACAGTTTTTGCAAACAGTTTTCTAAAATTCGATAATAATTATCAAGGTTATTTCAACGCACGGTACAGTCACCACAACTCACAGTGATTTTGAAAAGCTAAACCAAACAATTTCTTTGCTTTTCTCATATACTCCATAAGTTCTATGGATAAATAGTTGGGCCGATGTTCTAAAGCCCACATATGGCTTTTGGATCGGGCCTTGTGGCTTTAGAGAGATCTACTAAAAGGGACTTTTGAACCGGATACCAAAAAATACGTAGTCCAGCACTTGATCCAACCCAAAATGAAGAGAATTCGGTTGAACCAACATTTCCCTCACAATCTGCCAAGTGATGGAATGGTCTTCTGCAATTAATCGATTTCAAACACTGTTTTGGATAAGATCGAGCCCCATGACTTTAGAGTGGTCTCCACGTATTCAACAGACCTACGAGTTTTAAGGAAACTATTTAACGTTATAATAAGTGCACGTCAATGTGCAACATTATCTATTTTAGGGGATCTCACAAGGAAAAATAACGTGAAATAAGAAAGGAAAAAAGAGTGATCTAAACCACACGGCATTCTATAAATACTGGTTATGTCCTAAGGTCAGGGACTTCACTTCCTTCGACTTTGGATTCATCGTTTACTTTAGTTGGGATTTCACGTTTACCTTTTATTTGTGATTTTTGTTCCCTTGCTACAAATTTGTTCTTGTTATTAATATGGAGCCTCGCAAATCTTGATAGTACATTGGTTGAGGAATTTTCCTATCTGCACCGTGGTTTTTTTCTATTTATTAAGGTTTTCCACATAAAATCCTTATATGTTACACTTGATTTTCGGTATAAATTGTCACCACAACAACAATACATTCAATTGGATTTCTAATTGGTAATTTAATCAGAATCAAATGACTATTAGTACAACCTAAAAATGAACTATAACATCTACCTAATCCTCAAACACTTCTACTTCGATAAAAAGGTTATGCGGAGAAGCACAATTTCTATGAAGCAAGCACAAGGTAAAAGTTTAATGCAATGAAAAAAGGGCCCAATTTTCTTACTAGTAAACAATGTTTTAAATACCGGTACCGACCGATATACCGTATAAGCTTTTTGGATCGGTATACCGAATACGTTTTGCATATATCGGATATCTACCGGAATATTTAAATAAATTATATTATAAAATATTTATTTTTAATTTTTTTAAATATAAAATCCGACCCAACCCGCAAAAAACTTGGTCAGACCTGTAAAAAACCGACCCGACCAGAAAACCCGTACCGGCCGGTATTTTGCCAAAATACCAGCCGAAACCGGTACGACATATACCAGAAATTTAAAACAATGCTAGCAAGCAACTCAGCAACAATGTATTGAATATTTCATGTAATCAGTATCAGCTTTTTGTACCAACATAGAAAAAAATATCAACCAACACAAGAAGAAAAAATGATAGACACATCAGTGCAAAGTGAAGTCTAGCAGCAATTCATAAGCATTCATAAAAGGAATTTGTTTAATTTATAGAATCGAGTCAATTTACGTGAAAAGTATGCACAGATATAACGTATACGAAGGATGAAACAACTCCGTAAAAAACTTTAACAAATCATTTATTATGGTCCACGTTCCCTCTTATAATCCAACCCAAACAACATCACACTTCCTATGTGGGATTCAACAGAATTCAAACATAATATTACCTCAGCTGCTTGAACAAGAACTTCTTTTCGATTTCAGCCTCACCAATCCACAAAGAACATCGTCTCTGCATAAGTTCTTTCTTCATCAAGTATTCAAGCTTCTCTCTTCTTTCGTTCATCTTCAAGGTAGTTCAATAAAAAACTGAGGTTATCCCTGAACAAGTAGGAATAATTGCACAAATAAAAAATCAAAATCCTAGTATTTATACAATTCATAGAACAAATCTGTTCTGTCTAAAGTATAAAGTATTTTTGCATTAAACTTTACACTGAAAACATCATGAGTGCTTCCTTTCCCATTGGCTTCACAAATAATGGCAATTATGTCTCACTTTATACCACTCTATCAGTGCTTCTATAAAATGAAGATGCTCCTTCCATCACAGAATGAATGGTTCTATGTAGCCCTAAATTACATCTTGATTCTATAGTCAAATCACAATCATTTATATTGCTCATTTACGTACTCTTTACTTGCTGGTACATTGCCAACTTGTTAAAAGCTTTGCTAGATCAAGCTATTAACTATGGGAAATAAGGAAATTCCCTATCAGGAGATTTAGATACAAGAGATGTTAATTCCATAAGCATACAATTGAATTTAAAAGGTCACAAAAACAAGACCAAATAATAAGCACATTGTAGCTAGTGGAGTTTTATTGAATCACCCAACTTCATCAAATAAAACACAAAGGAAAAACCAGAATGAATGGTTGCATAATTTGAATGTGAACAAAAGAACCGTAAAAGGAGACTGACTACAAGCAATTACTACTGAAAATGTTACTCGGACTACAAAATTCAGCGCAATTTAAGGGAACATCCAATTATTCAAACTATCAAAACGAAAGATATGAGCAAAATCAATGCACATACCAACATCGCCCTAAATTTTTGTTTTGCGGTATTTCTCTCGATCGCCTCAGCCTTTTATTAGCGTCCTTCGCGGCTATCTTCTCCGCATTTACAATTCTCAACGCCGTATTTATAGCTTCATCCTTTCTTAACTTGTCGATCCTCTGCAATTATGTTTCATTAATGTAATCCTTACGCATTTCCTTGATTTTTTTGTTGTAATCTCTCCGAAGAAGCGCTAAATGTGTGGCGGCCTCCTGGATTCCGGCAGGGCTTCCAAGAGGCAATATAGTTACTCGGAGGACAATTCATGGTGTTTCCGGAGCGACGAAGATGATTCAGATTCTAATGGTGCCGGCATAATTTTGAATCTAAAGAATTTGATGTAAAAGAAGATATTCAGCAACCCAACCCTTGGAATATATTCCTTCATAATTGTTATTTTAAATATTTATAGAGCTAAGCTAAAGTAGCCGTTAGTATTTTTTGAATCATAGCCGTTGAAACTTGTTGGCTAGTGAATATATGGGCTGATGTATGGGCTCATCGTTGAATGTGATCCAATTTGCATGTTTGGGACACTTCAATATCGCATATTTTTCAAAAATATATTTATTTTCAAATCTTTTTTTCAAAACTACATTCTTTATAAAATCCATTTCAAAGCTACATTTTCTAATTTTTTAATTATAATAAATTCACATATATAATTAATCAAAGTTCCAGATCTCATTTTAATTACTATTAGATGTGTATTGAAATAAAATCTGATTGCAAGATCTACAAAATTTTTGGTAAACTCATGAAGGTAGTGATAGATTTCTCCGATTCGTTTCCTTTGAAAATCCGTCACTGAAACGAATCGGAGAAAGATATGAAACATCCATGATCACTTGAAAATGGAGAAAAAGAAACCGATAACTGAAAATCTGTTACTGCGTTCATGAAGCACACAGAATTCGTAGGGTGTTTGCAATCAGATTTTAAATTCAATGGATGTTTAGTTATAATTAAAAAGATACTCACAACTTTGATTAATTATAAATGTAAATTTATCATAATTAAAAAAACTAGAAAATGTAGTTTTGAAATAGATTTTAAAATGAGTGTATTTTTGAAAAAAACCCCTTCAATATCTGTATGTTTTGGATTGTGGAATGAATGTTAGGTGATAGTCGAATAATTAGATCGGTAAATATGATCAGCTGACCAAATATAACGAGGGGCTAATATCGATCGACATGAAAAATCGATGGGGAAAACCTAATATGTAGCTCATTCCATAGAAAAAATGAATTATATTGAAAGTATTAATTCAAGTTAATTATTTATAATATCACTTTTAAAAATTAGAATATTTGTATTTCTTAGATAGTATTTCATCATGATTGTCTTGGTTATATTGTACATTAAAATGTGAGTTCATTTCATACACCATCCTTCCTACAAATTCTCCATTAAAAAGCTTGCAATAACAGCATCTTGCTATTCAATTTATTCATTTAACCCTACAAACACTTACATCTAACCCGATCCAATTTAGAAATGCTTGTTGCTATTGCTTTGACTTGTCGGTGAGCAATTCGACTGATTCAATCTCGCAGCCGCGGCAAGCGACGCCGCAACCCCTCCAGGACGCGTGCATAGATTAGGGTCATTCCTCAGCTCAGCTCCGATCACCCCCTCTGCATCTCTTCTCGTCACCGGCTTATCCGATGGCAGCTTCGAACTTGCATCCTATAACCATGTATAGAATTTTCATGATTCAATAGATTTGAAAAGTGTCAGTGTATCACAATCCATAAAAAAAATAAATCACATTGAAAAGAGTTATATGAAACCAATTAATCATGATATCAGTTCCTCATAAATTAGAATATTTATATTTTCAATTATAGAAAATTAGATTAATATGAAAAGGGATGAAGGGGATCACACTGAGAATCTCTCCAAGCTTAGTTTTATCTTCGTCCCTCGGAAGCCTTGCGTTCCGAGTGGCGGCCGATTGAGCAGCAGCAGCGACACCACCGGGAATGATATTTGTGCGACCGGTGGCTCGAACTTCAGCTGCCTGAATGGCTGCGGCGTCTCTATAATCGACCGGACGATGTCCAGCCGTGAGAGCGGTGGCTTCGAGTGCTTCTCCGATGGTAATTTCGCCTCGAGGGAGATGTTTAACTTGCTCTACGGATTCATGAACCTCCTCTGTTGTTCTAATAAGTTTTTGTTGGCTCATTTTTTTGTTGGTTTATTCTACGGGTTTAAAGACAAGCCAAGACATTTATATATATACAATTGGAGTTATTTATTGACCGTTGATTTAAATTTGGTGGGTCGAGAATGAGTCTTGATTACGTCCATCATTCTTCTTATTTCATGCTCTACCGCATGTTTTTTTCCTACTTAAATTTGGATAATTATTTGTTTGTTTTCTTTATTATATATTTTTTAATTATATCATTTATAACCTGACTTGTTAGACTGACTTGGTAATTGGTATTGTATGATTCAACTCAACAAAATGGTTAAAATTCGAATTTGTAAATAAAATAATTTTTTCGAATATAATATTGAAATTCAATATATTAAAATTGAATTTTTACATTAAAAATTACACATTTAAAAGAATATAATTTTATATTTAAAAAAAAATTGAAAAAAATTATAATATCTATAATTCAATAAAAAATAGGAAAATATTAGTAAATAATTTGAAATATGATAGATTATAGTTATTTTTTAATTCTAATATTTAATATAAATAAAATAATATATTTATTCATTAACGCTCATATTTGTGCAATATTTTCATATCGATCCGAAATTTCGTACTAGTCCGGACCATTATACCGCCCGGTAAAAATAATTATTTTAATTTTTTTTTCCGGGTCACCCGATACCGATCAAAATATCGGTGTTGTCTGGTATAAAACATGGTATTTGTGTTCATATTCGTTTAAGATATAAATGAACATGAAAAAATATTTGAACAAAGTTCATATTTATATTTGAATAAACGAACGTATTTTGAATAAAAACTTTTCGGATAGCATAAGAGCCCTAGTTACACTTATACTTTTACCACATGAGTACCATGTTTGTTGAAATTTAAATGGTTTTTTGCGATCCATTTCGTATTTCATTTTGTTCTTATCAGCTTCGCAGTTCCATCGACGCTACTAGAGCTTAAGATGACTACTATATACCTAAAATAAGGCTTAATCACAATATATTTCAAGTTTATACAAAATATACTCGAGGGAAATTTACCTTAAAATCTCACATAAGAAAGGATTAGATACATTACTAAGAGTTTAAAAACTAAGAACCAAAACTTGAAACTCAGATTATTTGAGAAGGAAGTACTTGAGCTTACAGATCTCTCTTACGTCTCCGAATATACATTCGATATGAACCATCGAAAAGTTCTTCGTCTTCAAGGGCTAACTTCTTCGGGTTTTAGATGATTTTCAATGAGACTTTTAGCCAACCAAATTGCTGTTTCTCTTGGTGATACTTTACCTGGACCAAATGGCTTTAGTAATACTCCGAGTTCGTCGATTCGTTCTTCGAGTAATAAACGTGCACTGAATTCCAAAAGCCCTTCTAAAGCATCAGCTCGTTGCTTATAAGACGACATGTTAAAACGACCTCGTCTTTGATCAGATGATGTGTAGCTTGAAGCTCCAGCAGTTGCATTTTGATCAGAATAATCACTTCCTTCATCTTTATCCCATTTGTTGAAGATGAGTTTGCTGGTTTTTTCAAGAAATTGTACTGTACATCTATCTTTCATTATAGATCGATCTACTTGTGAACTCGAAGAGTCACGAGGAAAAGCCGAAGTACCTACACCGACTGTATAAGATTCCTCGTATTGAGATTCAATCATCTTGTCGATTCGAGGCGCGTCGATTGAAATATCGGGAGATTCTGAATGGTTAAAGTTTCTAAGAGAAACAAGACTAGGCTTGTTGTGATACTTGGGAACTTCTTTAGTTGTAGATGGCATGGATTCTCTTCGAAATTTACCTTTCTTAACTCCGATTCTTGAACCCGAAACCTGCGTTTATAATACACAAATCAAATCTCAATGAATAAGCTCTTAAAGTGATTTTTTTACCTGTTCTTGTTTCTTAATTCTCAAAGCAGATGAAGGTTGTTGTATCTTTGCAGCTTTGGAGATCTTTGATGGTTTAGAATTGTGTTTCTGAATGGAGAATTTGTCCTTTTCCTGGTGCAAATTGGAGCTTCTGAATCTAGTGTCAATAACTGATCCAGATACATTAGGATTCACTTTTCTACTGTTTTCACAAGACATCATTTTCTCTGTTTGTAGAGGAAGTGGAGAGCTTGATGGCTCGGAGAATCGAATTCGCCTCGTGCTTCTTCTACCGTTTTCATCGTATTGACAAGGTACACTATTGCGTCGAGGAGAATTGAGCTTGAGATGAACATCAAGCACAAAGGGCTGCAAGTGAGGATGCTTGAGAAGCTCTGCAGCCTGTGCAGTGTTACATAAATCAACACATTTATAACCATCAAGTGACAAAAACGTGCAAATGTTAAATTTCTAGAGTCGGGTCATTTTCATGTGGGGATATAACATATAAGAAGAGGAGATCACACTGTAAAAACGTGAACAAATCATTTACTGTGGTCCACTTTCCCTCTTATAAGCAAATCTAATTCACATCTAAATTCCGATGTGGACAATTCTTTCATATTCAATAAAGAAGGCTTACGCTAGGTCGATGATCGGGGTTTTTCCGGAGCATGCTTTTTACCAGGCCACGACTGAACATAAGGACAAGAAGATACAGTTAAGATAATGCTATTTCCACCAGTAAACCATTCTTCAAATTTTAGAACATTGACAAATATCTTGGCTTGCAGCAATCTTGCATCATTTTAAAAAGTTCAACGTTGCGAAACTCAGATGCAATGAGGATTATATAGAGGAACATCAGTTCAAATTTTAAAACATTGATAAAGATGAAGTAGCTCAAACATGAAAGAGTTGCTTACTATGGACCAGAGTACTTAGTGGGTAGTGGTGCTACAATTGACTTGTGTATTCTGTTGATAAGAGCTTGCATGTCCTGTTTTCATAAGCACAAACTAATTCATCCTAACCAGAAAAGGAGGAATTGAAAGGTGCTAAAGAGTAAGTCGTGTTGGAATTATAGAATTTGACCAAACTTATGACGGAAGTATGCACGAATATAGTTTATAAAGAGAAGAAACCATGCCATAGAAACTTGAACAAATCATTTATTATAGTACCCTTTACCTCTTATAAACCAATCCAAATTTCATCACAAATAAAATGCAGAACAATTTGATATTTCAACAAGTGAAAAAACTGCAAACTTTGCTGGTTTTTTTATAACTGGTTCTGGGAACAAACGATGGCATGAAAAATTCCAGTTGGATCAGCCATCAACTAGTTAAGCTAATGCATCCAAGAGATCTAGGGGAAAAACTTGTAAAAACAATCATTTTTTATGAGAAAATGACGCTTTAAGTCCCCAAAGTTACGTAATTTTAGCAAATTTAGTCCCCAAACTTGTTTGAAAAATTTGATTTTCCAAGTTTGCAACATTTGTCAAATCAGATCCCCAAAGTGGCAAAAACGGTCCCCGAATTTTGATTTTGGCCGAGCACCTCACTTGCCAAAATTGAACTTTGGGGATCAATTATGTCATACACACTAAAATTTGGAAACTAATTTTATCAAAAAATATAAAATATGAAGTAGACCAATTTTACCATGTTCATACTTTGAGTATCACAATTGTCACAATTTTTTAAAGAAAACTCATAACGACAGTAACTTACAAATGCTTTGAATGCTGGTTTTAGTGAGGTCATTTCGTAAATGCAGCATCCTGCATAACATGATTATGTCAGGAATTCTAACATAAAGATTCACAATTTGAAGATACAGAATTACTGCCTCCGTACAAGCCTTTGACTTACCAAGGGACCATATGTCAGATTTGGTACCATATGGTATATCAGAAAGTAACTCAGGGCACATATAACTTGGAGTACCCACAATCTGAAATAGAATGGCGTATGAGAATATTTGTAAAAATGAACATCTTATGTAACAGAATCAATACGTACAGAAGAAGCAAGTTCATCTGATGATAGCTTTTTAGCAAGTCCAAAGTCACCTGAAATGACTGTGTATTAGATATCTTACTCGAATTTCCAGAATGGAAAGTTTGAGAACTTTTCTCACCTAGACGAATATCTTGGTCTTTGGTTAAGAATATATTAGAGCACTGAAAAGTTTCGGAGTCAACAATTTTTATCAACAGCTTTAATACAAGTAGTCTAATCGACTGACCTTGACATCGCGATGAAGAATGTGGTTCTTATGTAAGTAATCCAACGCCATGAGTAGTTGAACAAGCCATCTGCAGAGCTTCTACGGACATTCATTGTATGAAATGAGATGTTTAATCCATGCTTACAGTAAAGTAATGAAAACTCATGACCAATATGTAGAAGAGAGGGAGCCAGTTACTGCTGTACCTCTTCAGAAAAATGGTTACCATTTGCCTTCTTTATGGCTTCTGCCCTGCAAATTAGATGATAGTTCAATCATCTCTCGTTATAATGGGACTAAAAATGAGAAAATGACTATGTTTGATCCCAGAGTTTAGTGATTTTGGCAAATTTTGTCCCCAAATTTTAATTTGGTATCCGTAGTCCCCATACTTTGAATGTTTTAACAAAAATAATCCCTAAAATTTTCAAATTTGACAAATTTGGTCCACATATTGCAAAACTAATCTCAGGATAGATTTTGCCACACATATTAAATTTTAGGATTGGATTTGCCATATTTTACGAAATATGGAGAGACTAGTTATGACAAAAACTCAAAGTTTGGGGACTAGATTCGCCAAAATACTATGGGGATTAAATTTGTCAAATCATATAAACTTTGGGGATCTTAAATGCATTCACCCAAAGAAAAAAACGCTTACATATCTCCGCCTTCGCAGTACCCTATAACAATGCAAACATAGCAACCCTAGAAAAGAGCACACATTTTAATTTTTGTCAACAGGCATATGGATGAAGTATATACAAAGTCAAATTTTATATCAACATAAGAGTACACCATTGTTGTCTTTTTTGATGAAATATATGAAAGAAGATTTTATGATATCAGTTATAACTTTACCTTCTCCACCCAAGAATCTTTGTACTCCACAATAAATGGATGATCCATTTTGGATATGAGCTCCATCTATGCAAAAATCGGATATCCAATATGTCAGATAATAATCCAAATTTAATAAAACCATTATGTCAAGCCATTCTTCAAATTTTGTAAAAAGTTACCAAGTGCTCAGCCATAGATTTTAGTTTAGCAAATCTGTACATATTTTGATTCATTTATGGTTAGAGAACAAATACTTAGCTAAACGAGCAATACATGCTACTGCACTGATGGTTCAAGTTGCTGAGTTATACAATACAATGATGAATGATGTAATAATCCTGACCACTTACATCCAAAGATAGCACATATATAGAATCGCACAACATAAAATTCTCGTAGCATAAATGAATAGAAGTTCGATTTGTAACATGATGCCATGGAAAGAAATGACGAGTTCCAATGGCATCAACACCATGCGAAACTGACCTCATGATGAGCAGATCGGCGAGTCCTATTAGTTTGCCGGGCAAGACGAATCTTTTTAAGCACATACCTGCACAACCTCAAAATTACTCATCATTTGATATATCCTAGGAGTTGTGGAAAATTAGATTGTTATTATATGCTTACTTCTGTTTTTCATGCTTGTTCTGGACAAGAAATGCAGAACCAAAAGCTCCCTTCCCGATTTGCTCTAGTATTCCGTACTTCTCCATCAATGAAAAAACCAAACTCAATTCTAAACAACTTGTTGACCAAAATCATTAATCCTGCAATGAGAGTTGTGTCAAAAAACACTTCAAATTCGCATCCAAACAAAAATAACCCAAACCCAGAAATCAGCAAAAATTTAGTAGTGTTACATCATTCCCAAGCTTTTCAAAGTTAAAATCCTTTAAACATGAAACATAAGCCAACTTCACCTACACAAACAGAAAGTCCAGCAAAAGATCCAGGCTCAAACAATGCCAAGATATCAGCAAAATTCACTGACCAAGAACTAGCATACTGACCGAATTAATTAAAAATAACTTCAGTAACATGAAAACAACCAATGCATCTAAAATCGCACCTCTATTCAGAAAGAAACAAAAGATCCTGAGCAAATGCAAAGAGATTCACAAACTGAAACCTCACAAACGACATTCCCAAACTAAAACTACTCTCGTAGTCTTAATAAGCAACATCAAATAAAACCCACCAGCAATTAGCAGTGAAGCAGCACATCAAGCAAGAAAACACTGCAGTTAAGTTACGGAAGAAGCAAAATGAAGAGTTTGTACTTCCGCCATCAGTTTCGAGCTACGGCATCAGAAGCAGTGGCAGGTAGCTACTCCCTTCCAGCTACACTATATTGGAGAGAGAATCCCAAGCAGCAGAAGACTAGAATGCAGTTGGCAATAAACAAAAAAGCACAGCTGACAGAGACAGTCTTTGATCAGAATTAACTCCTTTGTTTTTCCGTTATTATTATTTTTGCATTTCATAAAATCCCTACCTAAAATACAATAATGCTATTTTAATCATATTTATTAAATACATATCACTTTTATTCGTTCTTAATGATCATCATTAATATAATGCCACTACCAACGTCATGTTCTCTGAGTTACTCTTATCGTATTTAAATTTAATGCCATTTTTTCGAAGGAATATTGGGTTATGGGTGGGGACCACAGTTTTCCTCGGGGTCCATTTCAATTTTCACAAGACAGTACAGTTTCCCTCCGTATCCCGTCGTCATCGTCGCCGTCGACAGCGCTCTCTTGTTCACCGAGTGCTCTAACTTGGCTTATTTCCTCACTTTTTGCGACTACGGTGAACTCGTAGAATGCGTCGCCATCAGGATCTCCCTTGCTACTAACAACAGCTCATTATTTCGGTGTCGGCGTCGATTTTATAAGCAGAACGACGACCGCCGGTATTACGTACACTGAGAATATGTGCAGAGCTATCAAGACAGCGTATTACACGTGATTGACGCGAACGTCGACATTGGCAACCTAATGGACGCAATACTCGGAATCGAGACCGACAACGAACAGAAGCGCGGCACGGCTTGCCGCCGTGATTAGCTGCTCGATGGATCGTCTTCAAACTTTATAGCTACGACGTTCATAGAAATGTACTCTATTTCTCGGCTACTTTTCTGATAAGCTTCAATTCCACATACATTAGTCCTCATCTTACCTCATAGGAGCTTAAACCTTCTTTACTCGGCATCTTGTGGTGTCAAACCTTGGTGATATGGTTGCGGAGGAGGCGGCAACGGCGAGGCGGCGGGGCTGCCTGGCCAGACGAAGAATTTGAAGCGAGTGCGAGTGACGATCGGAAACCCTGAGTGTTGATGCAAGAGAGAGATTTGAGATTTCAGTGGCCTATATATTGGGCTTTAGGCCCAATATTCTTAGCTGTAGACTATATTGGGCTTGCATAATTTTAGAAAAACACCGTTTGTGTGCAATCGTCAATCTTCTCTGTAACCTGTTGCTTGATCTCGATTCCATTTCTGAGGAATCCTTAATTAATTCCTCCCGTTCTCCACTGGTTCTGTGATATTTTGGGATTGAACTTCCGATGTAATCATTTTATTTATAAATAATGCAGCAATTATTGATTCTACTGTAGGATTTCGATCAAAACGATGAAGTTGTTTGACTCTATTTTGCAGATTAAGCTCCTGTGATTATTTCAGCTTGGGCAGTACTCCATCGAATTCCGTTCGTTTCCAGTATGAAAATTTGAGCTCTCGATTTGGAATGCAATCAGGTCTGGATAATTGGAAATAAGTATTGGAACTCCATGATACTGTTGCAGTCGCACAACAGATACCTACTGCAAGTGTTATCTACTAGGGTTCAGACGTAAGGGTTCACTCTATCTTTTGGGAGCCTTTCCCATCTGAACAATATAAGGCCTGCTCTTTGTATCTTCATATTTTGTATTCAACGAATTTAGCTGTTCACCTTATGCTTAAGATTTAGCTTAGCTGTTGAACATGCTAATCTGTGATCAAAGATGTACTCCAAACGTAGCATCTCTTTGTTGCTTGATTACAAAATTATGCAAAGCGAGACAAGCTCTTACTCCTGATAGCTTCTAAACCAGCCTTGGAAACCTAAAAATATGTTTTTATTGTCACCATGATGTTTCTGTGTTGGGGGATCTCTTAGAAATTTTGGGTATATCCTAAAAATTATTGAGTTTCATAAACATGTGATATTTTTAGACAAAACGTAGGTATATGAACCATGACATTTTGGTTAAAATTCTACTTTACCATTTATTGCAAACTTCAGGTACTTCCAACCCTTTTTTATGCGTTAGCATGTTTGTTGTGCGGTGATGATGCATTTGTTTTGATAAAATGTCTATATTTTTTCAGTCTTGAAAAAGGAGCTGAAATTGACTGCTTTTGGGTTGAATTTGATGATGTTCGCTACCATATCCAGGTGATGCTAATTTTATACATTGGCGAAAATTATCATTCTGAAAAACACATGAGCTGTTCCTAGTTTATAGAAATCACATCTTTTTTAGCATCTGATCTCAGAAATCTCTCTCAGGCAACTGCAAAGAATGCAAATCTACTACTCCTATCCCTATCTCTGCCCACACCTCCTCCAGAAACTGTGTTTTTCGGGGGACTTCCCAAAGGAGCTATAGAAGCTGTCAAAGCAGCATATGGGGCTGTTTTACAGATCCTTGATCCCCCAAGGGATGGTTTTAATCTCACAGTGAAACTGAACTTGTCCAAACTACCTCCTGATGAAGGTTCCATGATTGCCCTTTAATAGTAATTTTCATTTCCTCAAATGTTTTTATGCAGCTCATTATTTTAGTTTTTAACCTATCTTTTCTTTTTATTTTATCTAGAGCTCAAGGAAGAACTTCTCGTGAAAATTGCTTCTATAAGGGAGGTTGTACAGGGGGCACCCCTGAGAGCTATTCTCAAACAACTTGTTATGAGAACTGTGAGGTCTGATTCTGGAAAATTCGTTTCTCTTGTACATCGGTCAAATGAGTCCTTTCTTGTTATTCCTCAGGTAATTTAACTGCACTTTTCTCAAGTTCATTGATTGTAGTGCACTCTAAAGCTCTGGTTACTTTTCACGGTTCAAGCAGTTGCAACATAGACAGTTTTTCTTCACAAATATAATTCCTCGACTGATTTATTATCTGAGTCCTTTGATAAAATTGCATTTGCTGGTTCAAAATTATGCATCTTGCCATTAATGCATTTTACGGTTTGTTTCAGGTAGAAAAGGTTACTTTTATTTTTCCCATGCGATTCAAGGATCCTGTGGATACTGTTTTGGCCACTTCCTTCCTCCAGGTACATGGATTCAATTACAGAGTAAATGGACATACTATGCTTAAAGATTTCACGCATTGGGTTCCTTTATTGTATGTATGTTAGGCCACTGTTATGGTCATTTTCTATGCGATGAACTATTTAATTTTCATTTCAAAGGTGCCGCATTGAATTTTGAATCTGTTAGTTATGCTCATCAATACCGCCTTTAGTATTTCAAAATTTTCAAGTATCGCAGCAGAGTTTTCTTTTTTTCACGTCATCGGGTTTTTTCTTAATTCAGGAATTTGTTGAAGCAAAACGAGCAACTGGACTTAACAATGCTCCCCTTGTCACTTATTCCTCTTCACCGCCTGAAGAAATGGAAGGAGCTTCTGATGAAGCATTGTCAGCGAATGCAGGATTTGTTAGCTTTGGTAATCCTCAAATTTATAGTGATTTTTCTCTTTTATCCTTTTAAATTCATTTCAGTCATGAACTTATACGACACCAATGAACAGTCATTTTCCCTAGACATGTGGAAGGCAGAAAACTAGATCGAACTGCATGGACTTTATCAACCTTCTATTCTTATGTCAGCTATCACGTTAAGGTAAGATTGAAAGTTGTGTTGAAATTATGGTCGGAGGAAACTGAACTATATAAAAGAAATCAAGAGAACTAAAATTTACTAAGATGTTGAAATCTGTGAGCATCAATTGTTTTGACAATCTATCGTATTCGCAATATGATAAAGATTTTTACTGTGTAAAACAGTCTTCAGGGGCTTTCATGCATACTCGGATGAGGCGTCGTGTGGAGTCACTAATAGAGGTAAATGCAGCTGTATATGGGCGCATAGCCAACTTTATTTTTTTTCTCAATCATGTTCCCTCATTGCCTTACAATTGAACTCCAGTTTGAAAGTAGCCAGTTTATCGTATTGTTGGAACGGAATGAGTGTGCCAGTTTTCAAATATTGCTTAAAAGAGAAACACTTGGCCTTTGCATTTTTTTGCTGCAAATTGCTTTCAGTTTTTCACTTTTACTGAACACAAATGGAGAAATAACTCTTGTTATAAACAATCTCAAATGCAATTGTATGAATAACTCTATTTATCCCACAGGCTCTTGACCGTGCCAAACCGGAGTCAGATGAAGCCAAGAAAACTGTAGAAAACAGATCATTCAAAAGGCTGGTAGGTTACATCCACAAACTTTACATAAACTGCAATTTTTCCTGCTTAATTCTTGTTGGTTTCATCTATCCATCTCCAGAGTATAAAGGATGGCCAGAACAACTTCAATTCAAGATAAGTTTCCCTTTTCCGGTTTCGATGAAATTTATCGAAGAAAACAGAACATGACAAAAAAATTTCCAACAAAGGAAGACATACTCAACTCAGTACCTAAATCCCTGCCAGTTACAGATGCTATTATTGCAGTTCACTGAGTTGAGCCTATATTCTTTTCCGGTCTCCTTGCCACTTAACTCACTGTGCACAAGACAGCCGTTCATCCTCACCAAAACAGAGCACACTTCTCTTTAATAGCCTAAACCATTTCTCAAAGGTACACTTTACTTGTATACCTGCCTTATTTGACAATTTTTGTTCTTGCTGCAGTCACTAAGAGATTGTAAATGTATACTATAAAAATACCTCCGTTCTAAGAGTTTTTGGTATTGTTGCTACAAGTAAAAGCATGTTTCATGCCTATTTTTTGCTTATCTATTCATGGTTTTGAACTATCGAAAGCATTAAGTGTATGTTCGAGTTAACTACACGATAGAGGCTTTTTTGTCTCGTACATACAAAAAGCATGGAGTTGTAATCATAAGTGATTCTACATGTTACCTAAGACTAGTTTCTAATGAATGATTCAGATGTATGTACCAGAATTATAACTTCAAATCATACCAATTTTAGAGAGCTTAAAATAAGAATATATTTTACAATTTCTCAAATTTTGGCCTTCGGCCCTCTGGGGCATGACCTGCAATTTTTAAAACTTGCGGGTCTTGGCTGCAAATTCTATTATTTATCGTGCCCCTAATTAGATATGTAGTATTGCTGAAGTGGAGATTTCTCGTCTTCCATGGCCGGAGACTTCCTTCCGTCGGCGGTGCTTACTACGAGCGGCCGGCCTGTACTGGAGCATGGTGAGGTTGAGTGTATGCTTCTATCTCCTGTTGACCTTCTCTCCGAAGAACTCCCTTCCTTTCCCCACCTTAAGTCCGGATTCCTTATCCTAACTACTCACCGCCTACTATGGCTTCCAGAGGAAACAATAGACCTCAGAAATTCGTCATATTTTATCCCTCTTTCAGGAGTGCAGCAAATTTTGTCGAACAAGAAATCGTTCAAATCCATGTTCCACAGCCCCAGAATCCGATTCCAGCTTTCCACTTCCAAAGAGGGGAGAGTTTCCGTTAAAGGGGTTGGTATGAGATCGGTGGTGGTTACTTTAGTCCTGAGAGGCAAAACTGATCCAGATTCATTTTTGGAGAAATTTTTTGATGCTTGGAGGATTCGAGCCTGGGAAGCATCTCGATTGGATTCTGATCCCCAATCTGCGGATGGAGTGGGATCGGGTCATGGATCATTGGCTATTCGATTGCCGGTTGTGGGGGTTGCTGGAATATTGAGGAAAGAGCAGGAGATGTGGGAGAGTACGGATAAGAGTTTGCAAGATGCTTTTCAGGATCTTAATGCTCTCATGGTCTGTAAGTGTATTACGAGAATTTGGCTTTAAGTTGAAATTGACTTAAATTCGGGATGGTTTTTTGTCTGTTTACTATTTTATTATGTGTCTCCATAAAGATTGTGTGTTCAGGACAGTAAAGTTTATTTTTCTACTGTTTTTGCTACTGAATTCGTCATTCATTAATGGTTTTGCTACTGATGCATTGGTTGAAAATAGAGTAAAGCAAAGGAAATGGTGCTTCTCGCTGAGAAGATGAGATTAAAGCTGCTATCAGGCCCAAGTAATCAAAATAACGGGGTGAACGAAGATGAAAGTGCTACTAAGGAAGAGATGCAGGATTGGCTGTTGAGTGTTGGTATTGTATCTCCTGTTACGAAGGAGTCGGCTGGCGCTTTGTATCATCAACAGCTATCTCGTCAGGTACAGGTTCCTTTATTCATCTCTTGTTTTAATTTGCATTCATTTGTTAAATATCTAGAGAATGTAATTAGTCCATGTTTATGACTAAGAATCTTATCATGGCCAGTTGGCAGATTTTGTCAAGATGCCTTTAGAAAGAGCTGGAGGGATGATGAACTTGATTGATATTTATTGCCTATTCAATCGTGCTCGTGGAACAGGTAAATGTTTTCAACAAGTTCCTGTGATTAAAGTGCCTCAGGTTAAATCATCAGGAATGCCACATTCTTTAACATTTGCTTTGATTTCTATCACAGAGTTGATCTCACCTGATGATTTACTTCAAGCATGTTCCCTCTGGGAAAAAATTAATGTGTATGCACCTTGAGCTTCTTCTTTTATTGAAAAGAAACTTTCGTGTTTTAGCTTTTTTGTTCTTATCTACTGAATCGGAATATCACCTTCTCCATTAGCTTGATTTATATTATTTTTATCTGATAGCCCAGTAATGCTACGGAAATTCGATAGTGGAGTTATGGTTGTCCAGAGCAAAAGCCACAGTGACGATGAGGTGATTTCTTATATTTTTCTTAGTTGTCTCATTAAAATAACATTCTTTATCAATGTGATTTTTGGTTTTAAATAGTCAAAGGCTTTAGTGTATGATTGGAGCTGGATACATTATTTCTTCGAATTTCGAAATTTATCATATATCGTAGTTTAATAAATCTTTGTATTTTATGTGTGTCTTCTTGAACGTAGATCTCTAAATCTTTGGTTTTCTTGGTATTACAATGAACGCACCACATCTGCTAAGATTCTTGTTTAAGTAAATTCTTTGCCATATTTGAAGTCACCCTTAATTTGTCTATTTAGAAGCAATGTTTTAATTCATCGATTGAAGATATTATGATAAATGTAGGCGATATATTGGCGAAGAAAGCCTTTATTTTCTGAGGATGCTCTACTGAAAATACTCTTTTTCCAAAGGCATCAGTTGTTAAAAGAATGACACGCAAATTTAGTCTATGTAGTTTCATGGTTTTGGCAATTTTGGTTCCTGAAGTTTTATAATTGCTTCAAAGGTCATCCCCATTATGAAGATGGCAAAACCGGTCACCATATTTTGCAATTTTTGGTAAAATCAATCCCCAAAATTTAGTGTGTATGGTATAATTGATTCCCAAAGTTTTCAATTTTGCAATTGAGGTTCTCAGCAAAAATCAAAATGCGGGGATTGGTTTTGCTAGGACCAAATTTGCTAAAACCTTAAAGTTTAGGGACTAAATATGTCGTTACATTTGCTATGGGGACCAAACTTGTCAAAACTACAAAAGTTTGGGGATTGAATGCGACATTTTCTCGTTGTTAAAATGACAATTAATTGTTTTTTGCTGCAAACTTGCTTTCTTTCCAGATATTCGAAAGAATCCGAAAACTAGTTATGCAACAAGATGCCTTGTTGACCGGGATCAGTGCGAGTGATGCAGCAATGACTCTTGGGGTTGCTCCTGCAATGGCTAAGGAATATCTCCTTGCTGCAGAACTAAAAGGCATTTTGCTTTCACCTCTCATCTCCATATCCCTTATAACTTCTTATAGAGTTTTTTTATTCCAGGATTATTATGTAGAGATATCAGCCCCGATGGCTTCCGGTTCTACATCAACTTATTCACAGAACTTAATCCACACGATTTATACCGGTAACTCGAGTTTTTGTTCCCTTTTATTCCATCATAATTGCTTCTTCTTAAATGTTGATTTTGATGCAACAGTGTGAATGATCACAGTAGATACAGTGTGTGGCGTCGAGCCGTGATAACTCTATGAACTGTTTTTCATCGTGTGAATGAATTTATCGATTTCGGGATGGTTTGGTGCAAGCAAGAAATGAATTTATTTGGTTCTAGTTGTGTTTTTTATTGGAGTTGTAGAGAAATGTGCCTTTTTTGTTTATGGTTTGTGGTGGAACTGGAAAATGGTAAGAACTGAAATAGTCATACTCATGTGAGAAACCTCTATTTGTATTAGAAATAATATATTATTATGCGTACGTGATTACAAAATCATTATTTTTTAATCCACTAAACAAAAGTGAAATAATTGTATGATCATCGTTAAAAAATTATGATTATCTAATATATGATAAAACTAGCTTTGACACTATTAATATACTCTTAATAATTAAAATATGAATATCATCATTTGTTATGTAAGCATATATATTAGTATTTTTAGATAATTAATAATTAAAATGAATTTATTAGTATTTAACATTTTATTTTCCAAGTGAAATCACCTAATATATCGAAGTCGTAATATTGATTTTTGGGTCTCTATGTAATTTTATCATACGATCATCTCATCTATAATTTAACTATTTTTATTCACCAGATTGTATTTTAAAATTTGATCCAAACAAACCCTATTTCTTTAGTTATGATTTTGATAAAATGTGTCCCCAATTTTGTGATAAGAAGTTTGGATCCTTGAAATTCGTATTTTTTGCAAAATTGGTCTTCAAAAATTTGCAAATTTGGTGTCGTTAAAGTTTGATTTTCTCGAGGAGTTTAATTGTCAAAATTGAAATATTGTGATCAACTTTGCAAAAGATATTTAAGTTTAAAAATTGGATCTTCAAAATATTACAATATATTTGAGAATCGCAATTGTTACGATTATGAAACGTTAAGTATCAAAATTACTCAATCCACAAAACCACACTTGAATTATTATACAAAAAATTATTTCATATTTTAATATATTTATCATATCGGCAAATATCAATTATGATTAATATTTTTGTATGATTAGAGTTGATTGATATATCGATGACTTATATTGGTGTGGTATCTAATGTGTAATCATTAAATTGTAGAATTTATAATTAACAGTCAAGTGTTAACTGTTAGCCAAGTTTTTTGTTGTACATAACATGATATTTTGTTATGTTGTTAAAAAATAACATTCATTTTCGATTGATTTTGTTTTTATCATGAATTAATTTTGTTTTATAAACATAGCACTGATTTGCAGTCTGCCACGGAGCTTTTTTCGTAGCTCGGTTTCTATAATTATAGAAACCGAGCTACCATTTTTTTTTTAATTGTTGTTTTTAATGCCTTTTCGATATAAAAAAAATGGTAGCTCGGTTTCTATAATTATAAAAACCGAGCTACGAAAAAAGCTGGCCGTCAGACTGCAAATCAGTGCTATGTTTATAAAACAAAATTAATTCATGACAAAAATAAAATCAATCGAAAATTAATGCTATTTTTTACGTTTTAACAAGTTACGATGCTATCTAAAAAACTCACCCCAAATTTAAGTTATTTCATGTGAATAAATGTTCTAATCACACTAATAGGAATCTTTTATGTCAATTATTTTAAAAGTAATATCTAAAATATTATTTGAATTTATACCATTTCACTATCCAAATTACTGTGCATTAAAAAATTACAATTTCTCAGGGGTTGATAACATTAATTGTGATATTATAGTGACTTATAATTTATTTTTGATAATTTAAATATAAATTAAATATTCCATCTTAACCAAACAACCGAACTCACTTTTTAAATTTTCTTCTTTGAAAAGTTTCAAAGAATGCGGGGTAACTGCCAGTGATTTTTCTTGTTGGACCTCACCATTGTTGCCGTTTTCATGCTCGAGCTTGAATAAACCACAAATCTGATAGTAAGGAAGCCAGTGAGAATGGAAGAGGATTTTGAGAAGGTATACATAACAGAACCAGTCGCGTCTGCGGTTAATATTCCATCTCAAGAAGCTGGAAAAGAATCGGAGAAAATTAACAAGTTGCTCCGTGAATTTCTTTCCGTACAGGAGCGCCGATCAGTCGCGTACTCTCGCCTTAAAAGGTAATCTTACTGTGCCTTTTGTTTCTCCAGTTTACCACAAATAGTTCGAGAATTCAAATGGGTGAATATCTCCTTTATCGCGAGTAGGTACATTAGGGCTCAGAATTGTAGGTTATTTGAAATCTGCAGAAATTAAATGATTTCCTATTAATTTGGAGGTGCATGGGTTGATGATTCATGAATTTTTCATTTAAAATGAGCATGATATTTGCTTGGAATGAATATTGAATCCTTACTGTAAGCCTAACATTATCAATTGAGCGGCGTCTGGGGGTCGTTCAGTGCTTATTCTTTTATCACCATTTGGGTATTTAAAACTAAAAATGAGGGTGATATCTTGTTAGCTTATGTGAATTGTGAAGTAAATGCATTTAGATATCACATTTTTCTCAGCTTCTTTATTCGTTATATTTGGCAGTGGATTTAAAGATTACATGGATTCCCGAAGTGAATCATCCTATCAGCTCCTCTGTGAAGAGATCATTGCTGAATTTAATCATTGTTCAAAGCAGGTCAGTTTTAATGGTCATTGTTATGTGGGATAAGATAACTATTAAAGTCTGTTGTTCTATGAAGAAAGGGGATTTATTTCATTGATGTGTTCGTTTCTTTACATTATTTGAATGTATTTGAAGTCCTTTTTTATGGGATTTTTGTAGGTTCTTGAAATTGAATCTTGCTTTAAGAATCCTGATTACTACAGAGACGATCTAGCAAAATTGCTTAGATCTGTTCAAATGAAAGAAAAGGAAAAGCTTGAATTGGTATGTTTCACTCAATCCTCTAGAACTATATTTTATTGACGTTTTGGAAATTTTGCCCTTCTGTGAGAAGTCATTGTTTTATTTTTTTTAAAAAAGAAGGGCTTTGTTGTTCTAAATGGTATACCCCAGAATGCTTTTGCCAATAAGAATAATTTTCGGGCATAGTTTTATCGCTTTGGTAATTTTGATCCCTAAAGTTTTATGATTGTGACAATTATGATCTTCAAAGTATGAAGATGACAAAAACATCCCAATACTTTGTAATTTTTGACCAAATCAACACTCAAAGTTTAATGTACATCATAATTGATCCCCACAATTTTCAATTTTGGAAATTGAGTTTCTCGGTCAAAATCAAAATTCGGGATCGGTTTTGCCACTTTGGATATCTTATTTGTCAAATTTCGCAAACTTAGAGAACCAAATTTGCAAAAAACTCAAAGTTTGTGGACTAAATATATCGTTACAAACTATGAGGATCAAATTTGCCAAAACTACGAATGCTTGGGGACTATTTTCTCGAGGTTTCTTACATTATTTGATGCATTACTTTCAGACAATAAAACTTCAATTACTGAAGAAAGATGGTCTGCCCTCGAAGCGCTTAGTGAGCCACGATAAATGCACATTTTTCCAGCCAACTGGGCATGAATGCGTAAACATTCAGCCGATAACAGAAGCTTTAGGAACAGAAGAAGCCGAGGCAGATGCTCAGTACGAAGGTGATCTTAAGAAAATCATCACCAGTTTGCAAGATGCTGTAGTTGCCATTAATGAGTTGTTAGAAGAAATCAGGTACGAGATTTCTGAAGTTGATGAGTAATTTTTTTCTTGTTTAAACTGGAGATTATTTTGCTTGGGAAATAGAAACATGACAAGATTAGTTAGTTCTAGAAGCTGAAGTTCATTGAAGGTTTGGTTATGTATGAAAGGGAAATTAAACGAACATAAGTTTAGGTAGAAAATGGAGTAGAAACGTAAGCTTTGTTCTTTCTAGTGAGAATGGAATCATCTTGTTTTTCTTGCATTGCATCACTCTTTATGTTTGGCCGATCATCTTTTGATTTTAACTTCATTTGTGGATAGGTATCTAAGACAATGTTTTCATATCTGTGCTGAATTCTATTTCGGTTTGGACCTTTTTTAAAAAATATGTTTACCTTTTTTCGGATTGGACCCGAAAAAACATGAGTTCTTACTCAAAAACATGGTTCGGGCGGTAATGGTCAATATATCATTGTCGCTCGGTTTTTACAGTACTGGTCGGTATAAGAATATTGTTTTTCTGAGAAAAAATATGTTGTGTAATGAATTGAGCTAGTCCGGGAACTTTTTGAGTCGAGTTTGTAAAAGCTCGATTTTTTTCAAATTCCTAAGCAAGGTTCGAGTTCGTATGGAATTCGAACATCAAAATTTCTAATGAGCCGGATCGAGTTAGTTTGCATGCTATAATATTTATGTATGGTAATTGGTAATAATATGTAGTATAATTTTTAAATTATATCATACATATAAAATAGATGTTATTTTAATTAATTTGAATAGCAAATTCGAATTCGAATCTCAATAAACGGATTTCAAATCATAATGTTTTTAGTTTTTGAACTTGAACCTCAAGGCGAGCCTTGTCTATTTTGAAGCGCTCTTAAGTTAAGTTTGATTCAATTAGTTTACACTTTGCTTACTTATATTTTTAAATCGGTTTGATAGATTGTAAAATCTGTACGAACCGTTGTTCAAATCATAATGGACTGTATATATTTTAAAATATCTTTATATTTGAACCAAACTGAAAAATCTCTGATTCACTAAAAATCGATTCGAACGAGGGATTTGAAAATATGGCTTTCCTCAATGGGTTTAGTGAATGATGGAATGTATATTGAATTGCGTGGATGTTAACATGTTATATGACGTAGCAGCAACCCATGCCTTGTAACATGACTTTGTCGCGTGTTGGAACAACTAACTTTTGAAAGATGATTCCTCCTCTAAAGTCATAATCAATAACCCTCAAATTAACACATATGTTACATGCCTTGTAGCATGAATGTGTTTGAACTCTTTTAGTAAAACATCCATAATAAAAATAAAATCTTTATTTTTAAAACAAAATTTTTATCTTAAAATAAATCTTTTGTATGCTTATAAATTTATATAAAACTGACTGGTATTTGTTTGTAACTTCCAAACTTTAAAATTGTGTATTTTCCAAATTTTGTAAATTATATGTAAAATCTCTTGATATAATATGTGTTGTTGACTCGTATGTTTTAAAACCGGACCGAAAATACGAACCGGTCATCTCTCCGGTTCGGTCCAAACCTGTTCAAACCGGTTGAGAACCGATTTGACTCGTTTTTGTTATTTTAATATTTTTTTAATTATTTAACTTTTCTATATTGTATATACATTTATTAAATACAAACATCTAAAATAAAAATTCTAAAAAATTATCATTATTCATATTCAAACACAAAAAAATGATGACTTACCAGTAGTCAAAATCGTTACTATCCAAAATTATGTCTTCAAATTCTCTTGCAAATGATTCAAAATTCATTATTTTGTCATAAGAATTTGTTTGTGTGATACAATATAATAATAAAATAAATATCTTGTTTAACGTTGTCTTTATCTTTATATTTTGTTGAGATAATATTATAACTAAATATTTAAAATCTAAGTATGAATGTTTTTTCGTATGTAAGACTTTGAAGTATATAAAATGATTGACCATAAACCGGACCGGTTTTCATGTCAATTACTTTCTCTATGAAAAAATAATTTTATAAAATTAATTTAAATTAATATATCTTCTTATTTAAAATTAAACATAACTATTGTTTTTAAAAATAATGGTTAAAACTAAATACAATTAATGGGTCTCACATAATTTTAAATAATTAATATTAAATAAAATTAGATTTGTTACTTTATTCAACCGGACCACTTTTGGGTCCAGGTTCGGTCCAAACCAGTCCGGTTTTGGAACAAAAGTTGACTCCCAATTTTTTAAAATGGCAAAACATGTACTCAAAATTTAAGATTTATGTGGTTGGCTTACGAAATTTTTAAATTATTTATATTTTACTATAACATTTTGTATTTGTATTTCAAATGTATATATAATTTGTATTTGACCTGTTAACCTTGAAAAGATTGAATGATTATGTTTACAAATTTTTAAAATTTTTAAAAAATAACACATAAATTGTCAAAATTACTCAAACAAAAAAAATATGAAACCCGCTACTATGCACCCAAAGATCATTTTTGAACGGTTTTGAAACTTTGGGAATTTACATTCAATTTACAAACTTTAGGGACATCGCATTTACATTATTTTATACATCGCTATCACCATCGTAATCTTTCACAAAACTTCAAAACAATGTTTAAAATAAAAATTTTTGTATTGCACCAATTACGAATGGTATGAGATGGTCAATAAATCGATTGATTTTTCTTAATATTACTGGTATATCATCGACAAATTTTTAAACCATGCTTCAAACATAAAAGATGGTTAATCTTAAGTTTAAACCAGTTTTTCTTATGGGTCTTGTAAAAAAAATGTCGGTCGGATGGGTTCGTTCGAAACCATTATCGGTTTATTATCCTAATGATTTTTTGTATGGATCGGATTGAATGAATTGTCGATTAAAACTATGGTTTGAATTTTATGATCTCAAAATCTTACTAAATAGTGAAAATGTTAATATGCGGATCGATCTTCAAAATTATGTTATTTTTTGTTGGAATTATAGTTTCAAAATAATCTATTACAAACCTCAATGTAGTGATTCAGATATCGCTAATTAGACACTGCTAAAATAAAAATAAATAGTAATTGTATTTTATTTGGTTAAAAGGACGAAATTACATTTGCATTTAGATAATATAATAAAAATAAATAGTAATGTATACTTTATTTTATTAAAAGGATGCAATTTTATTTTCAAGAAATGAATAATATTGAAAATATTAGATTAAATCAATATAATCCTATTATAAACTAGAATTATTCTATTTCTAGAATCGATCTTGGACAATATATCAACACTCCATCTCAAGGTGAATTGGCGTTGATCTGGTTCAAACTTACTTCAATATGTTCGGTAGTACTTCAATATTTCCACTAGAGTTTTTTTATCTAAACCAGTACGGATCAGCTCGAAACCCACCTCATAGCTCATGTACTACATAGAAAGTTATGATTCAATGAGTCGGAAGAGTATTCGTGTAGTCCAATATATAAGATAAGTGAATAATATTGAAAATAATATATCAAATCAATTATTTATAATATCAATTATGATATAAATGAATAAATTTGTTTTATAATTATTTTCTAAATATATATGTGTGTAAAATGGAATGGGGCAGGGCAGGTCAGATCAAAGTACGAAGGACCATTTCCTTATTTGGCGAATATTGAGGGACCACTTTGCGAAATTTGGCAGAAATGTACATGGACATACCTCTCTCTATATATATATACACATACATGGCTATTCTCCTGACTCCACATGGTTTCCCCGATTTTCTTCTCCGATTCACCGTCAGGCGCAGTTATGTTCTTTATCTCTTTTCTCTATCAGCTTCAGCTTCTCTGATTCTAGCTGAATCAGGTATTATTTCAATTACATTTATGATAATATGCTGTTAGTAGAACATCCGAGCGATTGAAGTAATAATTATTGTGTTTGTATTGATGAAATTGAGTAATTGTAGTTGATGAGTGTAGANGAATGCATTGGATAGTATTTTCGGAGTGAATCGGGTTGCTTTATAACCAATTTATGGCTAGATAATAGCCCCTTTCCACTATCACCCGAAATCAGGTCGATACCGCAATCAACACAAAGGGATTCAACATCATGTTCCTGAATAAACAACCAAACTCAATTTTTAATTGTCATCAACAAGAGAATGCTGAATGTTAATGAACAAAAAAATGTAAAATATCTACCTTCATCACCAAAAGCTTGGATAAGTGTAACAATGGATATGGTTGCAGAGTGTATCCTCCATAACATATACACGATAATGCCAATACCCGCATCTTAATACAATCGATTCGGACCAAATAATATCGAATTAGTTCCGAGGAATACAGGTATCTAAAAAACATTCAATCTACAGTTTTCTAAGGCAAAGTTTCAGGGTATTTTTAAAACTGGTACCAACTTAAATATTGAATGAATTAAATATATATTGGATATGTATTGGATATATCAGATCTCTATCAAATCTGTATCGGAATAATAAACTAAATTTTAAAATTAACATAAAGAAAATATATAATTATTATATTCATTCCTAACTGATATTATCTTACTTCGAAAAAATACGAATAAAAAAATTCTATAAATTTCATCTCTTTTTCTCAAATCAAACAAATTAGATCTGACCCGACCATCTAAAACCAGTATTTAAAATCTACTGCATGTTCAAAATAAAAAAGAATGAGTTGAGATACCTCAAAAATATAGGGTTCAATGAGGCAATACTGGAGAAATGTTGCTTCCTCTACAGTAGTTTGAATGAAACATTTGTAATTCCCAAGACGGTAATATCTATCAAAAGAACATACGAAAAACGATACGAAAATAACATGTAACATGAACAGAAACATCAGAAAAATGGTGAATTACCTTAGCAGTCTCCTTGCAAAATGCATTTCTTTCGACTTCAATATACCATAAGGAATACTACGAAACCACAAAGATAGAGGCTCCTATGCATCATTACAAGCAAACAAATCGGTTAATCAACGAAAGACAAATGTGTTAAAAGTTTCGATTACGAAGAAGGAATTACATGTTGGTTAGAAGCAAGATGAAGCATAACAAAATATGAAAAAAACTCAGATTCATCCTTGCAAATAGAACTTGAACCTCGAACCGTATTATACAGATTGTATAATGTGATCAGTGATTTAATAAGCTGCTCCTGATTTAGTCGAATCATCGAAACGGCATACGAAGTTCCAGAAGATTGATAAAGATAATGAGATGATATGATGTGAAATTTCACCTGCATATATGAATCAAAATAGTTCATTCATGAAAAAAACTCCACAAAAGTAATCAGTAAAGCTAGAAGGCTAAAAATGGATTATGGTGCTCCAATAATCTTATGGATGCTTTGGTATAGAAGGAACTAACTGGTTTTTGTAGAAATTCAGGATTCAATGGGTTGGGAGAATGTACGTGTAACACAGTTTATAAGAGAAATGAATCACATTGAAAAGACTAGACCAAGCTAATTATTTATGATATCACATCCCTTATAAACTATAATTACTCGAGTTCCACAAACGATGTGAGATAATATGTCAACACTTCCCTTCAAGTCGATCTGGCCTTGGTCCGGTTCATACATGCTTCAATGTGCTCGAATGATAGGTTGATCTATTTTTGCTGCCTAAGTCCGAATCACTTTTCTATCTGAGATTTTTCTGACTTAAACCGGTACGGCCTACCCCTAAACCCAACCTACAGCTCTGATACCATGTAAAATTCATGATTCAATGGGTTTGGAGAGTGTTAGTGTAACCTAATCCATAAGAGAAGTGAATTACATTGAAAAGACTAAGTCAAGCTAATTACTCATGGTATCATACCCTTATAAACTAGAATTATTCTAGTTCCACAACATATGTAAGACAATATTTCAACAGTTTTCAATCAAAAGATCCCAATACATCAGGTGGTGACAAATATACAAACATTTGCGTATCATTGGATAAAGGAGCAGGGAAAACTACATAGACTTAAGAGATGAATGAGTTAACGCCCATTTTGACAATTGTGTAAATATCATACAATCATGCGTTTTTCGGTTTTTGTACCTTAAAAATGTGTTATTCATAAGGTAACATACATATGAAAATGAATATCATACCATTTTTTGGTAAATTTGTATGACTTGATCATTGACAGAGTTGTGCATGCTAAGGTCTTGTCTAATGGATCTGGTTCTATCAAAGACGAAATCATGAATAATCTCAAAAGGATGATCAGAATGCAAAATTGTGAGAAGATGATTTAGAGTTTGTTCCAAGACTGGGATTGGCCGCACATCACAAGCCTCCAGTTCGCTTCTTCTTATAGTTCTGCAAAACTAACGCATAAAAGGAACGCAGTTAAATATTGCCAATTCAAATGTGAACATCCCAGTGAGATTATCCTTTGGATTTGATTATTTGTGAAGAATTATGAATCAATAAAGTTTTAATACGTGATATTTGAGATTATAATGGATTTATATGATCTCTTCATAGAACCAGAAAAATTTGTTGAAATTTGTCCCGCATCGGTTAAAGGTTAAAGAAGTGGGATTGATTAAGTTTATAAAGGTGAGAATTTCATCACATAATACTTGTTCAAGTCTTTTAAATGTGTGGATTTCTCCCCTTAATCCCGTTCGTTGACGTTCTCCTGTCGTTATTTCGATCCGACTCTATAATTTCAACATGGTATCGGAACTGGTTCAGTTCATTTCAGGTCGAAACCTTATGGTTGGACTTGGGTGAGAGTGTTGAATTTGTTATACGTTGCTAAAAAAAGTAGGATTGATTAGGTTTAAAAGGGAGGGAAATCCATCACATATTGACTTGTTCAAGTCTTTTAAATGTGTGGGTTCCTCCCCTTAATCTCATTCGTTCATGCTCTCCCATTGTTATTTTGGCCAGACTCTATAATTCAAACATGGTATTGGAGTTGGTTCGGTTCATTTCAAGTCGAAACCTTATGGTTGGATTTGAGGGGGAAGTTTTGAAATTTATATTGATTAGGTTTATAAAGGTGGAAATTCCATCATATAATGACTTATTCAAGTCTTTCAATCCTCTTAATCTCGTTCGTTGACACTCTCCTCATTATTTTGGCCAATATATAATTTCAACAAAATTAAATATTTTTTGGACCTTTTTGACTGCAAGGGTTGGAGAAGAACGAGTTGGATTCCCATTGAGCCTTTCAAAGATCGATAAATCCCGGAGCCTCTCGCGCCTCTCCCTCTCCTTGACTGTAACCTAAAAAGAAGTCAATCCACAAAATTGGAAATCGTGAACAGAAGAGATTTTACCAGGGCACATGAGAAGGCAAGTTCCAACAATTGGAGGGAATTCATCATCGCCCGGAAGTTTGGTGATACTGGGAATTGTAGAATTAGGGTTGCAGGGTGTTTCTTGTCTACTGGAAGATGCTCGGAAGTTTGTTCTTTTCATGGGTTTCTCACGCCGACGAGTTCTGTCCGCCATGGTTGACGAACACCTCAATCGAAATTTAGTTACACAACCCAACTCGTAACTTGCCAACAAAAGAATATTCCAGAAACTCCCAACACCAAAGCCTTTCAGATATCTATTGATTCTTTCGTTACTCTGCTTTCAGATCAACTCCGGCACCGGAAGGAGTTTTCGCACAAGTTATGACAATCGTAAGATAAGACGGGCAAATTATTTGGGTGAGTTGTACATCGTGCTGCGCCACTTGCAACCCCCTCTTTGTGCAAAATCGAATCACAGACTCACACAACACACGCATTCAAAATCGATACACAAAACTATTCATTCTGGAATTCTTTCATGGATGAATGAACCTGTTGAATGATGTGCTGTAAGTTTATCTCTTTTTTTTTATGTTGCACCGGTGGGGATGACAATCGTCTGAAATTTTAATTATGGTACGTTTTATTATTTAATAAAAATATGTATTAAAATATTTAAAAATTAATAAATAATCAAATTTAGAACAATGCTTTGATTATTGTTATTCATATGTTATGCGGCACTGACTTGATGCGACTCGACACGATACGATTCGATAAGAATATAAGAATTGTATTTTCGACTCGTTTCAAATTAAATAAAATAATATTAAATACCACAAAATAGATAAAACAATGAAATATATACAAGTTTAAAATCATACAATAAAACATAATTTTAGTTTTATGCAAAAATAAAACATAAACAAAGAACACATGTTCATAACTAAGAAAACCTCTAGAATTGTAATCACTTAAAATCTTACCCTAATTGACAAAAGTTTCAATCTTCATGTGGCGATTGAGGGGCTAAAAGTCCATAACTACACATACAATTGACGGAAGGGTGAAGAGAATTGTTAACCTAGAAGCTGAAATTCGATTCTTTAAAAACAATCACAAAACGGCATCATTCCCACACGAGTCGGGCCGAGTCCCCGTCCCCGACGCGTCCAAAACTGAAAAATCGGCGAATCCATCCCGCACAGCTCATATGTTCTTCAAATTTGAGTTATTGAAGATAAATGCATTTAACTTATATAGATTTGAGATATTCTCTTTATTCAATTTAATTATATTTCATTAATGAAAATATAAATATATTTAATATTTGATTATAAATGACATTTAGCATATACAATTATATATCTTTTTGATATATTTACGTCCACAAGTAAACAAATGCAGATGATATTCAAGTTTAAAATTTAGAAAATGAAGTTTCATAATGACACACCCAATAAGAATTCGCACACCCCGCATCCTATGTGTTGTGGGTGCGTTAAAACACATGCATCCCACGAATCCGTGCAAGTTTCAGTTTATTCAATTTAATTTAAAAAAATTAAATTAAATTAAATAAAAAATAACCTGGAATTCTAAATCCTTAATTATAAGTGATCTAAAAAATATTAACACTAAAAATAATAGTTAACTTACTTTCAATACAAACAGCAGGTCACTAACACTTGTTTAAAGCATGAATATGAAATACACAACATTGTCAATGGAGTAAAAAAGTCTTCTAACCTTTAAACAGCAATGCCCTATTTGAGTCTTTTCAAAATTGCAGATGATCTTGGGACCATCATTTTACGTTTCTTCATGAACTCGATAGCACCTTGTGCACATCGGGATGCTGATATGTCTTTCAAAAATACGGGCTCAACTCTGTAAAGAAAAGAAGAGAATGAATCTTGTAAATATTGTCATACGTAGAATAACTGAGAAACTAACCCCAAATTTTTCGACCTTCGCTTCTTCGATGTGGATTTCGTTTCAAATTTATCATCTTCGGGGTCCGATGTCAAAACTTTTCTGCACATGAAAAAATACCCAAACAGTTAGATAAAAAAGCATGGAACAATGAGGGAATGGAAAGTTTGTTTGATAGCATACTTCTCTCGAGCTGCAAGAAGCTCTACAATGTCCTTTGACAGCATCCCGTTGTTTACATGATACCCTTCGTCAAATTCAGTTTCAGAATCATCTTTGACAGTCTCCTTAGGTGGAACTTTTGGGGTTAAATTTTGTAACCGTTTTCTGCGACGTTCTTTCCTCTCATGAACAACCCTAAGAAATAAAGATCATTCAAAGTACACGCTATAGACATATTTTTCTCAAAAGTAGCAAAAAACAGCTTATAATCAGACTGAAAACTGAAGCTTCTTCTTAAACAGCACAGTATAAATGATATACATGTTCAAAGTTGAGAATGTGATCCACATAATACATGAAACGTCTATACAAATTATCAGTTCATTATCTATACAAAAGTCTATAGATATATTTTTCATTGTTATGTTTTTTATACATAAACAGGACAGGGATATCTAAATGCCCAATAAAGTAACTTGAAACTTAAACATATAAAATGTTCACTATCATCTAAACCTTAAAAATTGCTTCCCTGAAACAAAATGATTCATGATATCGATATTAGTTCTTCTAAACACCTATAAAGCCGTTACAGGCACAAAAAGCACTACTATGATCCCCAAATACATGTAAAACAAAAAAGATCAAACAGAACCAGGGTACCTGTGTTAAAATTCTTATGCTTAAATCTAAAACAAGAGTAAAAACTAACCTGTCCTTACTTTTCTTTATCACTCTCCTTATTTCGTCGTACTGCTGCACCCCCTGAAATAAAAATTGAAGAAATCAGAACCAAAATTCCAACATACACCACTGGACTATATTTCCTTAAAAACCTGTTGGGAAGTGAATTCCTCCGGGATATCGGAATCATTATCAGAGTTTCCGTCCGACATAACAACTCCGGGACTAATAAAAAACGGCCTCCCGCAATTGAGAGTTAGGGTTCTTGTGGATGGGAGAGGATACTTAAATTCAATTTCCACATTGTAATGGGCTTTACCCTTAAAGAATTGGGCCCAACCAGTTGTGGCCCATTTAATATAGATTGGTCCGTTTCTACAAGCCTAATTTAAAAATAAATTTGTTAAGATTATTATAAGTGAAAATATATAAATTTCCCTTCAAAATTGAAATGTATTGATTTAATAACTCCACAATTGAAAAATGGCGATGTACGATTAATGCAATGGAGTGTTTTCATTAACTGCATGGATTAGTTATGAGTTCAATTTATATTTTATAAAGAAAAAATGACTCACTCCCTCATTACATTTTATTACTATTGAACATTTTATATTCATATTTTAAGTCTTAAAGAATAGTATTTTTAATAAAAACTACTATACAGACATAAAAATACAGATATTGTAAAAATAATAAAGTATGCCAAATTTAAACTAAAATTCCAAAATTTAAAACACTTGTGATTATATTATGGTATGATTGTTGAATATAAATATATACATATTTTCAAATAAGATTGATCTCGTCTAAAAATATTTTATAAAGTTTGTTTTAAATCAGTCAGTTTTTTATGTAAATTTGAATTCAATTATTTTGGGGACACGAGCGATATATGAGATTGGACCCACAATGTGTGAGTTTATGTCTTCGAGAGAGCATAACTCTACCTTGGTTTCCACTATAATAATCAAGAAATACAATTACAATGAAAAAATAGTGGTAATCCGGGGGAAAACGGCACGAAAAACAATCAAATCTGCTCCGTTACGCCTGAGCAGTCGAAAACTCGTGAATAGTGTTATACTCTGGTGAAAACTTGCGGATGTGATGTTAGTCGCGAGATTTCGAATGAAATCTCGTGAGTCCCCTGGCCAAGCAAAGAGTCGCGAGTTAAGGGTGCGAAAAGTCGCGGGACAAGCAATGAGTCGTGAGTTTTGGAACAGAAACTCGCGACTTTTCGAACGAAATCTCGCGGATACGAGGCTGGACAACGAAATCTCGCGAATACCGAAATGAATTCAAGCGAGAGTCATGCCTTGGGAAGCATGCCTAGAGTTTGAACCATTTTTTGGGGTCTAGAGTCTTGTATTTGTAGAAAAACTCGGCCCAATAAGTCAACTTAAGGTCCAAAAGCCAATCTTAGTCAAATTAGCCGAACTTACTTATAAAATATCCAATTAAACTCGAATAAGTGTCACAGTACCCTAGAACTTCGAAAATGCACCTCGGTCGAACCCTAGTAGGACGTAATGTCGAGAAAATACCCGGGAATATTCTTTATCAGTTCATTGTCTCCAAATGCTTAGGAGATAGCCAAAAATATCGTCTTATGTAGCCAACGAACTCCCCGAATGCAAAATTACGAAAATACCTCTTGCATCATTTCCGATCGAAATCATCCAAAACAGCTCGAAACACCATCAGAATCCTCATACGGGGGGCCGGCATGGCCAAATTACGAGATTACCCCCAAATCACAGTACTCAATAAATATAATAGAAAATCAACAATATCATTTAGCCACGTCAAACGAGCTCGGGTATCATAATTACATAAATAACCCCGAGTAATATCAAAGATATACTGAAATCATTAGGGAAATAAAAATATTATTACAGTAAGCAGAAAATTTCTATTAGTTTATCTTATTTCCAAAATATGTATATTTTTATTTGACTTCCGTTATATTTCTAAGATTAAATTTAGATAAATAGGTTTCTAGATTAATAGATACATAAGCTTTTATACACAAATATCAAGTTATCTCACGTGTCTTAAATAAAATTCACATTAAAAGATTATATCAAAAAAGAATTCACCACGTTTTGTCTTTTATTAATAAAAAACTTTCAATTCAACTATTTTTTTATTTCAATATTATAGAAAGTTCGAAAAGTAAACATGAAACAATTACTACAAAATAATTGCGAAAAATAATATTTTATTAATTTAGAAATTCTTTTTCAATTATCAAATTTTTTTGTTCATATAAATATTCTTCAATATCATTGGACAAAGAAAAATATACATCCTTTTTAGTATAGTTAGAAATTATTGTATGTATGAAAAACACTTAAAATATAATTATGTAACATATTTAATAAAAAAACAAAGGAAATTGTTTTGGTATTATACCAATCTTTTATTAACAAAATAACAAAATAATTCAAAATATCAAATAAAGTATTAAATATACACAAAATAACATAAATATAATGGTGTTGTTTGGAATGGCATTTCAAAACCGGGTACGGTGAACGTGCCGTAGATGTATTCTATTTTAACCAAACATAATTAATAACTGCATTTGTGCAACTGTATAAATCAACGATGAGTTCACAGTTGGTTTAACCAAACGGCCACCATAACGTACCTTTCAAATGTCAATTTTACTTTTGGTAAATTATAGTTTAATTTTTTTAAAAAAATAATTTTAATCAATAACTTCTTATTTTCTATCAATTACGTGTTCAAAATATAAAATTATATATAACAATTTTAAAATATAGTTTTGATCTAAAGAATTTATCATAAAATAATATGAAATATAATTTTTAAGTTATACATAATTATTTAAAAATAATTGTAAAAAACCATTTTATGAAATCACGAACACTGCACCGCTATTTCAAAAACAGTTTTTTTAAATCACGATCATTTCACCTTACAACACAGTACATTCATCTCATCTCACCGCTATTTATCAAACGATATTCCAAACGTGACCAATAATTGATATTTTGAATTATTTGGTCGTTCCTAAATCTATAATTCCCTTAAACATGACTATAATTGAAATGACTAGTTACCCAACCCATTATGGGATGTTCCAAATCCAGATCAGCCCATGTGGATCTCTAGTTTTAGCAAGCTATGTAAAACAATAATATTAAAACATTTAGTTTATAAATCTTAAATTTATGGGTACCAACAGTCGTCCGGTTCGTAAAGAAACGAATTAGGTTATGATTTATTTATGGTGCGAGAACAATTAAGAAAATGTAAACAGTAACGAGGCAAATCAATTTATAGTAGAAAACCCCGAGAAATGGGGAAAAACCACTAGACTAAGAACATGAAATACTCTTAGTCGATTCAATAATTAAATCTAAGTTCAATACAAGAAGAACAGAGGCTTATGAAGATAACGAGGATAAGAAAGCGATAAGAATAATTCCGGCAGAGTAACGGTCTATTCTTCGCATCCAAAAGGTCCTGCTTGTTCTGTCGTCGTGCTATGTATTTATAGAGTTGAAGGCGTGTGTAATCCACGCCATGTAACTGCCTCTGACAGGTTTGTTAG
>RWGZ01000388.1:0-208680 GCA_009725065.1 Utricularia reniformis | reverse complement strand
TTTTAATTATATATTCAACCAAACTATAGGTAATTGAATCGATAAACCTCTATAAGTTATATACTATTAGATTATTTATTTTATTTAAGGAAATAAATTTAATCTTCAAATCTTAATTTGCATTTAATTCAAAGAGAATTTAAATTTCAGATCTTAATTTCTTTGTTTGTACACCACTAAAATAATAATAAAAAATGTGTGTTTTATAAAAACATTCGGCACTTGAAGGGAGGTGAGATTTTCTTCTCTTGTCTGGGGATTGTTTCATTTTGCCCTTCGAGTCCTCGATTCTTCTCTTTTCCTCTCATTTGCTGGCTGCTCTCTGATTCTTCTTTACGGGATTCACAATTTAGGCAACATTTTCCGATTTTGGCAAGGATCAGTCATTGTCTCATTGCACCATCATTTTTTTACCAGTAATTTCCCGAGAATATTAGGAGTTTTCACTTTTCCTGTTTCCAAGTTCCGGTTTGGATTTGGATTCGAAGAATTAAAAGCCATGGATGCTGCCAATTCTTGGGCTGCTCGTCTTTTTTCAGGATCGAAGAGCTATCAATCACCTCTTCACTCTCGATCTGGTGATTTTCTTGTGCATCATTTTTAATTTTTTAGGGGATTTTTATGTAATGGGTATTATTTTTGTACAGACAATATTTTGTTTTAAAGTTACCTGGAATTAAGTTTTGTTATCGAAGTTGTGTACTTTTTAGGAAATGTGGAANCGGTCAAATTATCGCTGAGGCTAATAAGTTTTATGTCCTATTTTCGTTTGATTTCTTTGTAATTTCGATCAGGAAAGTGGAAAAACAGCAGCCTCCCTTGTCCATGAAAGACAAGGAGGAGAAAGCAAAGAGATGCAACTTTGTCCAAGAACTCCTTTTGTCCACAATGCTCGATGAAAACTTGTAATATAAAGTTTGTTTGTACGCCTCGCCTTGTTGAAATCGGTAAAGTTCTCTCCTTTGTAAAATCACTAAGAGTGAAATAAGCTGCCATAAGTGTACTCTAAAATGCTTGTTCCCAGTTTAGAGCGTGATCATGATGATGTATTTGTACTGCTTATCTGTTTTATTCTATAAAATAAGGCAATATGCTCTTGTTTTATTGTGTTGTTACTGAACTATGATGAATTATAGGGAAAAAACAACATGGGGAAGAAAATTGCTTGTTCTAAATCTACATAAGGCTAATTTCTAGAAAACAGAGGACTGTAAGTGTAAGCATGCATTATCTCCTTCACCACTTCATTGGCAAATTTTTCAAAGCAAAATAAGCATCTAGGAAGTGTTGTTGCACCCGAACAAGGGGCATCGTAGCAGAAAAAGTTTCGTGCAGAACTCCGAGTCGGGTAAGCTTCGTCTGATCGGTGCTCGATCCCTAAGGCAGCTAATATAGTATGTGTTGATGTCCTTGCAATGGCTTTGAAAGTATAGTAATCTGCAGAAACAAAAATCAATGTACAAATAAGTAAGAAATGGTGTAGTTTTGGAGATCTTTGTACCCAAGTCGGAGTTTCGAGAGAGGCTTTTCATATGAGTTCTAACTATAGTTTGCACTTGTTTCTTTTCGAAATAAGAGTCTTCTCTTTAACCTCGTTCTGCTGATAACAGAGATTATGATCACGTTGATCGACATCTCGTTGTGTCCCCGGATATGTTACTCTACTCCTTGAAGCTTCAGAGCTGAAAAATGTCGAGCTCAATACCCGCATTCTCCATCTATCGAATGTAGTAAACGAATCAATGTGCGGAAGAGTTCTAGGAGATGGGATCGGATCAAATGTTTCATGAGCAATCACGGAGAGAGTAGACGGAGGAGTAACGTAAAAACTGGTTCCGGTGCTTCGACTGAGTGTACTGGTAGACGGCTTACAGACGTAACAATACCAATTTCCTTCTGGTACTTCAAGTCCAAGACCAACACAATAAGTATGTGAAGGAGAATCACATAAATCACAAAGAAGCATAAGTGCATCATCCCATCCTTGATCACACTCGGTACAACGAGCATTTCGATACGGATCAAGATAATCCCTTACCTCTTCCTCAGACACTTGATAAACCTGCAATAACAAAAAAATTGGTAACACGTAGATTGTGATCTAATTCTAGCCTACAAAGCATACGGTTCGACAAATCAAGAAAGGAGCACATTGCGTATGAATACTCGGTAATTTACCATATCGATAAAAATCAAAGGTAAAATCCCAAAAAATGTCTCGTGATATTGAAACGAGACTGAGAGAGTGTCTATATAGCTCAATCCATAAAAGAAATGAATCATATTGAAAATGTTAAATCAAACCAATTACTCATGATACATAAATGCATATTTAACACTCTCTAAATGCAGATATTTCGATTCGGCTATTTAGAACTGGACATTGTCCGAATCATTGATGATTCATTCTAACATAATAGTTTAGTTTGTGTACCTGATCACGCATAGGAACATGAGTAACATTCTCAGGTCCCTGTACTCCATCAAGTTGCGCAATTTTAGTGACACTTCCAAACCTTAGCTTGCAAATAGGACACCGAGATTCGACCTTCGCCCACTCCACAATACATGAAAAACAAAAGAAATGATTACAACTGCTTAATTTGCCTCTACTAGTTCTTTTTCCTTCTTGAGATAAGCAAATACCACATGTTTGCTTCATCACTCTCTTCTTCTTCCTTTTTTGCATTCTTTGTGAAGATTCAAATTCTCTAATTTGCTCTATTTTTTCTTCAGAATTTGTGTACTTGTAATCAAATGCATCATCATCATCTTCTTCTTCATCTGTAACACTATAGCCTTCTTCTCTGTAAATTTTCATTTTCTTGCCTTTTTTCTTCTGTAGAGTATCTAAAGCTCCATTTCTCATAACCCTTTTACTCATCATTTTCATTGATTCACCTGCATATCCATTTGACTCCATAAAAGCAGAAGAGTAACAGTAATAATCTTGACCCGACTCACAACCCAGCCCTTTGTTCGCAAATTCGAAACTTTTACCCACGCTTACCATCTCCTCTAAAATCAGGAACCCACCTAAAATCTAACAAGAGAATCGCGCTAGTTTTACTACGGAGCTACAAAAATTGGATTGCTTCCGCAAAACATACTAATTTTTTACCATTGGAATTCCCCAAGGGGAAGCTCATATTTGACCGTAAGTAAAAGCAAATTGGATTCTAACTATTTCTCTATGGCCTGGGAATTGGGATTGTCCACAGAGTTGCTGCGTCGTAGACCACTCTGCAGCCTTTTGGCAACATGCTGTTATTTCGAAGAAGGAGAGTCGGAGACTGACACGTGTATTGCTTTAGTGTATCGAATTTTTTTTTTTTATAATTATAAATACATTTTATTTTTTAAAACCACAAAAGATAAAGAGATGAATTTTTGAAATAAAAATTATGCACTCGAAATCTGCACACATACCCGTACGGGTGTGTGTGTGTATTTGTAGACAGTGACGGGGCGCCGAATTCGAATCACCAGTTACCGGATTTCTTATCGTCTTCGCACAGTACGCAGATTTGCACTAACTACCTAGCGGCCGGAGTTCACCCGAGTCGTTGTCCGAGCGTTCAGCCCACACATTTTATTTTATTTTTCCTTTTTTTTCCATTTATCGACGTATCTTTTTATGTGATTTCCTTGGTTTCTCTCAAAACTTCAAGATATTCTTTGATCGTATCCGGTTCTTCTTCTCTATTTATAGTCGCCTGATTCTTGAGGTTATTGCCAGGCAGTGGTTTATATGGAACGAGAATTTCTGGGTTTTTTTTTCTTTTCTTGTGGTTGTGAATCTGAGAACGATCAGATATTGAGATCGTTAAAGTATGATCTTAGCAGGGAGGAAAACACGGAACGTTTAAGATTGATGTTGTGATAGTAAAAACTGTTTCCAAATTCCCAATTCTTTGCGTTTTCTTTTTCTTTTAGCAAAGGGTGGCTGCAGCTGAAAATCCAAGTGTTTTAAAGTTGAACTCTCGAGCTTGTGTTCGTAATAGTTCAAGTGAGTTTCTTCTTTGCTCTTCTCACTTCAGTTTTCTTTATTGTTGCTTCTGATATGTTCATATTATGAGTTTGTGTATGTTGCAACTTCAATTACCATTATGTGTTACATTTTGAAGTTTTTGAACTCTTACATTTGTTTGATTCCTTTGTTTACAGAATACATCTATTTTGTTTATTCCAGAAGATGCCTTTCAGAGAGTTTGTGACCGAATATGGCGAAGCAAGTCGATATGAAATCCAAGAGGTTGTTGGTAAAGGAAGTTATGGCGTTGTAGCTTCTGCAGTTGATAGACACACAGGCAAAAGGGTAGCTATAAAAAAGATTACGAATATTTTTGAGCATGTATCCGAAGGAACACGCATTCTTAGAGAAATCAAGTTACTCCGGTTACTTCGACACCCAGATATCGTTGAAATAAAGCATATTTTGTTACCTCCATGCCATAGAGAATTCAATGATATTTACGTCGTGTTTGAATTGATGGAAACGGATCTTCATAATGTTATTCGAACAAATGATCTTACTCCTGGTCATCATCAATTCTTCTTGTATCAATTGCTTCGTGCTCTGAAGTATATTCATTCAGGTTTAGAATTTAGATTTCTTGTTTTGAGTCATCTGTAAAGCTTTCTCAATGTTGTATTTTTTGCAGCAAATGTTTTTCATCGGGATTTGAAACCGAAAAACATTCTTGCCAATGCAGACTGCAAGTTGAAGATTTGTGACTTCGGTTTGGCACGTCCATCGTTTGGCGATGCCCCGTCTGCTGTTTTTTGGACCGTATGATCTTATCGAAGTTAGTTTTGTTGTGTTCGTAGTAAAACACAATTTTTTTGCAGGATTATGTCGCCACACGCTGGTATCGTGCTCCTGAACTTTGCGGATCTTTTTTTTCGATGGTAAATTTGGTCCCGAATGAGACTTTTACACTGATCATGTCATATAAATTTGATGTTTCTTCATGCAGTATACACCTGCTATTGATATTTGGAGCATTGGATGTATATTTGGCGAAATGCTTACCGGTAAACCGCTATTTCCTGGGGCTAATGTCGTTCATCAACTCGACCTTATAACTGACCTTCTCGGAGCACCCTCTTCAGAAGCTATATCAAGGGTTGTTTAGCAAGCTTTTTTTTTCTTCGTTTGGTATTTTTTTTTATTCCAAAACTACGATTAATACAGATTCGGAATGAAAAAGCACGAAGATACTTGAGTAGCATGAAAAAGAAGCCTCGTATGCCATTGTCACAGAGGTTTCCTGGTATTGATCATTCAGCTCTTCGTTTGCTCGATCGGTTAATTGCATTTGATCCGAAAGATCGTCTTTCTGCTGATGAAGTAACATATTTTGTAACTATAGCATTTATTCTTACGTTTATTTGATACCAATCACGATCACGATTCGTTTTTCAGGCTTTGGCAGATCCGTACTTCTTTGGAGTAGCAAATGTGGAAGATGAACCCTCAACTCTACCTGTTTCGATGTTCGAGTTTGAGTTCGAAAGGAGAAAGTTATCGAAAGACGATATTCGAAAGCTTATCTACCGCGAGGTAAGCAAATTATACATAAATCTTAATGTGTTTTCTTAGCTCATGTTATTGTGATCAAGCAAACAGATCTTGGAATATCATCCTAAAATGCTACAAGAACACATTTGCGGCACGGATCAGATTCACTTCATGTATCCAAGGTTCGTATCGGGTTAGAGCATTCGTTTTTCGACGTATTTAACGCAATAAATGACACTTTTTATCAGTGGAGTAGATCAGTTCAAACAGCAGTTTCTTAGTTTGGAAAGTCAATCTAGNAGGTTATTGCCAGGGAGTGGTTTATATGGAACGAGAATTTCTGGGTTTTTTTTTCTTTTCTTGTGGTTGTGAATCTGAGAACGATCAGATATTGAGATCGTTCAAGTATGATCTTAGCAGGGAGGAAAACACGGAACGTTTAAGATTGATGTTGTGATAGTAAAAACTGTTTCCAAATTCCCAATTCTTTGCGTTTTCTTTTTCTTTTAGCAAAGGGTGGCTGCAGCTGAAAATCCAAGTGTTTTAAAGTTGAACTCTCGAGCTTGTGTTCGTAATAGTTCAAGTGAGTTTCTTCTTTGCTCTTCTCACTTCAGTTTTCTTTATTGTTGCTTCTGATATGTTCATATTATGAGTTTGTGTATGTTGCAACTTCAATTACCATTATGTGTTACATTTTGAAGTTTTTGAACTCTTACATTTGTTTGATTCCTTTGTTTACAGAATACATCTATTTTGTTTATTCCAGAAGATGCCTTTCAGAGAGTTTGTGACCGAATATGGCGAAGCAAGTCGATATGAAATCCAAGAGGTTGTTGGTAAAGGAAGTTATGGCGTTGTAGCTTCTGCAGTTGATAGACACACAGGCAAAAGGGTAGCTATAAAAAAGATTACGAATATTTTTGAGCATGTATCCGAAGGAACACGCATTCTTAGAGAAATCAAGTTACTCCGGTTACTTCGACACCCAGATATCGTTGAAATAAAACATATTTTGTTACCTCCATGCCATAGAGAATTCAATGATATTTACGTCGTGTTTGAATTGATGGAAACGGATCTTCATAATGTTATTCGAACAAATGATCTTACTCCTGGTCATCATCAATTCTTCTTGTATCAATTGCTTCGTGCTCTGAAGTATATTCATTCAGGTTTAGAATTTAGATTTCTTGTTTTGAGTCATCTGTAAAGCTTTCTCAATGTTGTATTTTTTGCAGCAAATGTTTTTCATCGGGATTTGAAACCGAAAAACATTCTTGCCAATGCAGACTGCAAGTTGAAGATTTGTGACTTCGGTTTGGCACGTCCATCGTTTGGCGATGCCCCGTCTGCTGTTTTTTGGACCGTATGATCTTATCGAAGTTAGTTTTGTTGTGTTCGTAGTAAAACACAATTTTTTTGCAGGATTATGTCGCCACACGCTGGTATCGTGCTCCTGAACTTTGCGGATCTTTTTTTTCGATGGTAAATTTGGTCCCGAATGAGACTTTTACACTGATCATGTCATATAAATTTGATGTTTCTTCATGCAGTATACACCTGCTATTGATATTTGGAGCATTGGATGTATATTTGGCGAAATGCTTACCGGTAAACCGCTATTTCCTGGGGCTAATGTCGTTCATCAACTCGACCTTATAACTGACCTTCTCGGAGCACCCTCTTCAGAAGCTATATCAAGGGTTGTTTAGCAAGCTTTTTTTTTCTTCGTTTGGTATTTTTTTTTATTCCAAAACTACGATTAATACAGATTCGGAATGAAAAAGCACGAAGATACTTGAGTAGCATGAAAAAGAAGCCTCGTATGCCATTGTCACAGAGGTTTCCTGGTATTGATCATTCAGCTCTTCGTTTGCTCGATCGGTTAATTGCATTTGATCCGAAAGATCGTCTTTCTGCTGATGAAGTAACATATTTTGTAACTATAGCATTTATTCTTACGTTTATTTGATACCAATCACGATCACGATTCGTTTTTCAGGCTTTGGCAGATCCGTACTTCTTTGGAGTAGCAAATGTGGAAGATGAACCCTCAACTCTACCTGTTTCGATGTTCGAGTTTGAGTTCGAAAGGAGAAAGTTATCGAAAGACGATATTCGAAAGCTTATCTACCGCGAGGTAAGCAAATTATACATAAATCTTAATGTGTTTTCTTAGCTCATGTTATTGTGATCAAGCAAACAGATCTTGGAATATCATCCTAAAATGCTACAAGAACACATTTGCGGCACGGATCAGATTCACTTCATGTATCCAAGGTTCGTATCGGGTTAGAGCATTCGTTTTTCGACGTATTTAACGCAATAAATGACACTTTTTATCAGTGGAGTAGATCAGTTCAAACAGCAGTTTCTTAGTTTGGAAAGTCAATCTAGGAGAGCTAACAAACCTCCAATAAGAAGACGATATGCATCGCTTCCCCGGTAATGCACGTTAGTGCGGTCACGGGTCTGGTCCAACGGGTTAAACCCGTCAACCAATACACTTATTTTCCCCGGGTTGACCCGTTTGTATGGGTTAGACTGGTTGAGTGGGTTGGGTGGACCCATGCCCAGCCCTAATGCACGTCTACTAATCGTATGAATGCTTTGTTTGCTTAATAATCGGGCATTATTCGACAGGGAACGTGTGTGTAGTAAACTTATAGATGATAATATTGAACAAGACAATGTGGCTCATGTTGATAGCCCCGGAAAGGGTCGTAAACGAAACAACCGAAAACCATGTTGTAGCGCTCGTTGTTTCTTGAGGAGCGAAAGTGTCAATAATTCGAGATGTACGGTAACTTGCCTTGTTTACGAAGTGTTGAATTTACGATTGGATTTTGAGTATTGGTTTTGTTTTGTAGGTGTAATGTAAATGTCAAACTATGTATTTGTACACACAATGGATTGGAGTGCCCTTGGACAAGAATACATAAATTTGTTATTAAATATATTTAAATGATGAAATCTAAAGGTCGTATTGTTGTATGATTTGTCTAATTTGATTTAAATATTTTTAATTGTGGTAAATCTAATTCTCACTGTTTGTTAATGCAAAACTAATTATCATATTTTTTTTGTAAAACTAATTTTAATAATTTGTAAATTTTAGCAAAATTAGACATCGAAATTTAATGGGTTTGTTTGGTTTAGCTTTTTAAAATTGCAGTGTAGTGAGATGTGGTGAGGTGTGGTGAGATATGATAATCGTGATTTTTTAAATATGTTTGGTAAAATTACGATATTATGATTGTGATTTATGTAAAAATACTAATATACCCTTATATATATAAAATAATAAATATAATTATATTATAATTAATAGAATTAAGGGTAAATGAGTCTTTTCCAAAATCACGATGAGGCCACAGCTGGTTTTAACAGCTGTGATGATATCATGATTTTTTAACGATTATCACATCGCAATTAACCTTATGTTTTGTGCGCATTAAAAAAATCACGATTTCAACATCTCACCGCACCGATGTTTTAATCGGGGTACCAAACAAACCTAATATATACGGTAAAATAGATACTCAAAATTTAAAGATAAATTTTGTATTTCCTAAATAAGGAAAGGTTGGTGAGGTAGAGTCCATACCCATACAACAATGATGTATTTGTCTAATTCATATTTGTCAAATTTCAGAAACCTTATGAATTTTTTTGCTAGTGCGAGATTAAAGATATCAAATTAAATTTGTGAATTAAATTTATCAAAATCACAAAATTGTGTGGATCAAACACATTATTTTTTCATTTTAAACATTTGATAGAGATGTGCATGTATTGGGTTCGTTCCATTAGGTTATCTCAAATCATATATGTCGAAAAACTTTATTATATATCCCCAAATAATGTGTCTTTATACACTTATATATCTCTTTATTCATGTTTACTATATATAATTAATATTTTTTAAAATAACTTTCACTTTATTCCAAAAACAATGTATATACACTTTGGCATTTTAACTTTTAATTTTTGGTATATTTACAATATTCTAGAAATATAACATTCCACCAATGTTTAGTAGGGGTGGGCATGGATCGGGCCAGCCCAAACCGTACAAACAAACGGGTGAACTGGTGGGGCGGCTCGTGTGAAATATGTGAACGGATTGGATAGCAAAAATCAACACGTACGGGTTAACAGGTTGATATTGACTATTTATTATTATTTTTTTAATTTTAAGATTAATAATAATATTATTTTTAATTTATAATTAATATTATTTCAATCCGTTGATAAGTTGAATTTAACTTCTAATCCGTCGGATCAACCCGTTGGTCCGTGCCCACCCCTAATGTTTAGAAACAAAATTTTGGTTCTCTATTAATTGTAATTGATGACACTTATACTTTAATATTAGTATAATATCAATATTATCTCTATATCTATCAATCACAATATTATAAATAAACAAAAAATGAGTGTCTCATCTTTGTAAGAGTCCAAAGATTCGGTCTGCTTTGTTGGCTAATTAATGAATAATAAATGAATAGATTTTGATAGCTATTTTTTAAAAAAATGAGTGTCTCATTTTAGTGTTAGGTCGGCTAAGGCTATTGTAGCTTTTAATTTATACCTTAATAACAAGCTCTCTATTGTCAATTCAATTATACGTTATTTATTTATTCTAATTTCTAATATGCATTTTTGAAATAACATATAGTTGTTACTTGTAAAACTCTTAATGTCTTAAATACCCTTACATTTATGAAATTCATAAATGTATGGCAATATTAGGTTCAACAATGAATGTGTTTGTTTGGTTCTACAATCTTAATAGGAGTATGATATGGTTGTACGATCATTAGACAAGTTTTTTGCTAGGTTTTATGATTTTTTCGTATTCGTGTAACCGATGCGGGTGGTGTTTGTCATTAACCCCTAATATTTGAAATAGTGTAAAGACGGATACCCTTATAGTTTCAAAATTATGTACGAAATACATAAAGTTTACGTAATGTGTATGGTTGACCCTCCAACTTTTTAAATTTGTAAACATCATGCCCTCAAAATTTAAAAATTATATGGTTGACCCCCAAAGTTTCAAAACCGTTTATATTTGACCCTCAGGTACGGTATTTTTTTGTGTTTTTGTGTAATTGACCTCGTTCCTTTCACATATTGAAATTGCCCGATTTTGTTTATTGATTTGATATTAAAGAGTTCAGAATTGATTCGGAGAAATATGTACCGGAGAAATATATAATATCCGCTTGTTAAAAGACTAATTTGTTTTACAATGTTTTGTTATTATATTTCATGGTAATTTTACTTCTAATATAAACTCAAAAAAATACAGGACATAAGGGTCAAATATAAACGGTTTTGAAACTTTGAGGGTCAACCATACAATTTTTAAATTTTGAGGGCATGATGTTTACAAATTTAAAAAGTTGGAGGGTCAACCATACACATTACGTAAACTTTAGGTATTTCGTACATAATTTTGAAACTATAAGGGCATCGCCTTTACACTATTTCAAATATTATGGATCATCTTTGCAATTTTCTCATTTCTCATATATTTACATGAAATTTTATATAATCTATCATATTACTAGTTGAAATGATTTGAAATATTATTAGATTATTGAGTAAATTGTACAAAAATAATATATTTATATTATTTTAATCAACGAATCTTTAAAGTACCGTAATTGGATTTGTAAAAATTAATGAATCTCACACCCTCGCACCCCGAATCTCGTATCATTGTTGGTGCAACATAGATTTTGTATATCTTAGAAACACATTTTTTTGTCGTTTTCTAGGATGAGATTATACTTGGAAGTAGCATATTGGAATAAGAATTTCTTTAGTTATACGATCATTATACCATTATTTTTTATCTGGATATCGAATGTGATCAATATAATTCTTATTCATATATTTATTAAATTGACATTGAATTGATCAAAAGTAAAAATATCAAATACAACCTAAAAATGATCAATTTGGTCTCCAAACTTTCGTAATTATGGCAAATTGGATCTTATAATTTTTAATGACATATTTAGTTTCCTAATTTTAAGATTTTGACAAATTTGGTTCTTTGAAACATTTTCAATAATATTTTTAAAGTGACAAAATTGATCCCAAAAATTGATTTTGGCCGATAATTCAATTGCAAAAATTTAATTTTGATGACCAATTATGCACTAAACTTTGGGGATTTTTGTGAAAACTTATAAAACTTCGGGAACAAAAATGTTCAAAGCCATAAAATTATGGAGATCGAATTTAGTGTCACCGATATAAAATAATTACGTTTATTAGTTATGAATTGCACATTATTTATACAAAATTCATTACTTGCTAATAGGAAATTTGTTAAAATTATAAATATAATAACATATTACACATTACTTTGTTTAAATATAATACAATTTCTTTTATATCTTTAAAAACATTTATTTATACTTAAATTTTGAATGACATTGTACATTTTTATCCATTAAAATATGAGGTACAAATTTATCTTTCTCTAAATAATGATGGTAGAATTAATTTATAGGACGGCTTGTAGACTGTAGTCCGGGTTAGGTTCTATTTGTTTTGTGAGAACGATGAAACTAGAGATGTTATACAATCTGTGGTTTAATTTATTTATATTCATTCATATTATATTACGAACAAAAAAACTAGTTCGAACATTGTTCATATTTCTAAGATTTAGTTTATTCCGTATTTGTGTGCACGTTTGTTTTCATGTTCGTGTTGGTGTTCATATTCATTTGAGTTTAGATATGTTCTTTTCATATTCGAGTTCATGGATTTGTTCGTGTGCAGAAATGATATAAAAATGGGCGATGCGTAAATTTGGTTCTCGTAGTTTCATCAATTTTGGTCATTCTATTTTGACAATTGTGGTAGATTAAGTTCTTTAACTTTATTTGTGAGCAAAATTAGTCCTCATACTTTGCCACATTTGACAAATTAGGTCCTCCAAGTTTTATGTTTATGGCAAATTTGGTCCCCAAAGTTTGTAATTTGTAATTTTCATTTTTATATAATACGAATACTAATTTTGCCACTACGATCAAACTAAATGGACCGATTTTGTTCGATTTCATTTGGAGAACTAAATATGAAATTTGAGGACCGATTTTGCCAAATGTCCAAAATTCGAGAACTGAAAATACCAAAATAAACTTGAAGGACTAAATTTGCCAAAATAATCAAACTACGAGGACCAAAGACGCCATTTTCTCGTATAAAAATAGTCAAATTCAAACATTCGCGAACATGTTCATGCTCGTTTTAGTTTTTATTAGAGTTCGTTTTGTTGTTCGAACAATTGTAATATTTTAAAATGAACTAATAAATATAAACACGAATAAGTTGAACAAAACAATTCAAGAACTATTCACACTTCTTAACAACACTTTTTATATGGTTTTAGTTAGGTAGAAATCATGGAATTGTTTATTCATTCATTAAAGGAATAATATATCTTAATATATTTTTGACATAATTTAAAATTGGGCGGAAGACAGCTTTGGTCCCTAAAGTTTGAAATTTTTGACAATTTTGGTCCCCAAACTTTCCAATTTTGGCAAAACCAGCCCCCAAAGTTTCATGTACGCAAAACTGGTCCCTAAACTATTATTGTTTTAGCAAAACCAGTCCCCAAAGTTATGTGCTTGTGACATAATTGATCCCCAAAGTTGTAATTTGTGGCAAATTAGGTCCCCTGACGAAAATTAGTTTGGGGGCCGGTTTTGCCAAAATTCGCAAACTTTGGTGACCAATTTTGCGAAAATAGGCAATTTTGGAGACCAAAATTGCCAAATTATCAAAACTTTGGGGACTGTTTTTGTCACTCAAAACTTTGGGGACCAAAATTACCAAATTATCCAAACTTTGGGATCCAAGTCGTTATTTTCTCAATTTAAAAATATAAATTATATGCTATCCAATTTTTAAAATAATATTACTTTAATTTAATATATAACTGTAATTTTGAATCTCGAATTTAAATTCTCTGGATTTTTTAATGGTTTCTCAAAAAATATTTAGAAATTGTAATTTAATTTTTTATATTAAATTAAACATTTTGACTATAAAAATGACANTCCACATATAAACAAATCATAACCGAGTTCGTCTTGTAACGAACCGGTCGACTGTTGACACCCCTGGTTTTCTAACCACAACACATGAAAAATCTATCAAAATCATGGTACGGGTGCATTTGGACTTTGGATATTTTATTGTTACAATGTCATAAATCTTAAATCATAATGCAAAACGGCGTCGTAATTACCCAATTTTTGGAAGTTTGATTTAAACGCCGGTCTTAAACCTCGCCCCATCTATAAAAACTGCAGCTTGCGACCATTCAACAAGAGATCTAAAAAGCAATTTGAATTTCAGCATCTGGAGATTTTTCCGGAGTCAGATCTGATCTCCAGGTATGGATTCTTGGGTACCCTCTTTCGAGTTTTTCATAGGGTTTAAGATTCTTTCTACTTACAGGCAATTTATTTTCAATTTGATGCGCTGTTTCTGCTTGTTTTTTGGTTTCTTGTACTATTTCTTCTCGTTGTTTTACTTTTACCGTGTTTTTTATTCTTTGTGTGGTGGGGATTTGATAGTTTAATTTTCCTTTATATGATGGTGGTCGGTTTACTTGGCTTTTGTGCTGCTTTGAACTTCTCTTTGTATGCTTGGATAGCCATAGGGTTATTGGTGACTTGGGTTCATGAGGCGGACCTTGTGTTTGCCTTGGTTTAAGCACTTTTTGTATTCATGCCTTGTGCTGACTGCTTGGTTTGCAGGATAACTAACATTCTTGTGTTTGTTATTGTTTAAGCATTAACGAGAGTCAAGGGATTTTGCCTCCGATTTGTTTCTCCGTGGAATTTCTTCTTTATTACAAGGTAAGAACCTGCTTCAAAGTTTCAGTCGCTATTTTTATCTTTTGAATCAGTAGAGTAATATTACTTCAGTTGTACTTATTTTGCTGTTAGTTTTTGGCATTTTTAATACCCTGAACCTTTCTGAATCCTTCGCCCAGTTCAATTTATTGCAATTTGCTTATTGTTGATAAAAATTCATTTTTGTTTGGATCCTTGTCGTTTGTGGAGGAACTCACACTGTTTCCTTATCTCTTTGAGATGAACTTCTGGTCGTCATCATACAAAATGCAGTTTGAATTGTTTGTATGGATCCCAAGACGTTCTTGCAGCTGGTCGAGGAAAAGAAAAAGCGAATTCTCGCTAAACAAGAAGCACCTTTGAAATGGGAACAGAAACTTGAAGCTGCTGCAAAGGCAAATACTAATGCATTAGCAAAGAAGAAAAAGGCAAGAAAGCAGAATAGGTTTTTTTCTGGTTCAGATTCGGATTCTGACAGTTATTGTGGTGATGAGAGGAAGAGGAGTAAAAAGTCGCACCGAAAGCGAATAAATCATGACCATTCTGGATTTGAAGAACAAGATAGGAGGCCTAAAAGGTCCAAACCAAAACCAAAGAGGCGATCTTCGGGTTCAGATGACAGCAGTGAAGGAGATGTTAAGGACTCTGAAAACCTGAGGGCCAGGAGGCAGAGTAATAGAAAATATAGAAGTGACTCTTCTGAGTTGTCTGATTCTGAATCATCGAATGATGAACATGACCCTAATCTGTCTACAAGCAAAGGCGTTAAGCATCACAAACATCATCACCATCGGAAACCACATTCCAGACATTATATTAATTCCAGTGATGAAGATTCAATCAGGAAGAAGCCCACTTGAAGCATCACAAACACCATGGAGCTCATTCAAGTCGATGCAATTCTTTGAGTGATGATATTGCAACTGATACAACCAGAAAAAGGCATTCAAAGTTTCACAAGCATAAGAAAACATTTGATGATAGCCTTTTGGATTCTTCTAGCAATGACGAAGTTGACAGAAAGAAGCATTGTTCCAAGCTGTGCTCTCATGTCACTGAGTTTTCAAAATCTAATCAAAGAAACTCCAAGTCCAGTGAGCAGGCATCTGACGATGAACCAGATAAAGCAACAAAAGTCAAATACAGGCATTCTGCTGATGGCGAGCAGACCTCATCATCAGCTGAAAAATGAGCAAAATCCCATGAATTGGATTGCTAAACTTACTGTTAAATTGCGATTGGTGACTTTGTCTAGACAAACTTAATGAATGTTTCAGAAGAGATCGCTACAATCTGATTTTTAAGTATTGTTTCTATTTAACTTTAGTGATTGTATGCTTCTTGAAACGTTGCATATCATACAATGATCAATGTTAGCTGCCTTCCAGTTAAGCTAGCTGGGTGTGTATGTTTTTCAGTCATTTGAACTATTACTCATGTTTCTTATTAGCTGAGCTCTTTGCAAACCTGTGCCTTGAACTCTGTGCAATAATATAGACATGCTTGATACTATCACTATGTGTGTGTGCCTTTGCTGACTTATGGTCAGGATCATACATTGAAATCATGGTGGGGAATTACATTTTTTATAAATAAGACAGCATTTGCATGTATATGATAACATTTGACTGTGGCATGGATCTTATAAATATTCTCCAAGAATTAATGTCTTTCTCTGAATATTTGATAGAAAAGAGTACAATGAAGGAAGATTTTTTGTTGAAGGAAAAGTTGTATAAAGAGAATGTGACTTGGGTATTTAGCAGGTCATATGGTTTCTACTACTCTTTTTTCTCCTTGTTGCAGATTTTGTACCTAATAATGATCCGCCATTTGGTGAACTCGCTCTATCAAGCACTGCCTAGCGATTTCTCTTGCTGGAGTCACTGGCTTCAGTTTCCCTGTACGCTGCTTAACTTTTCGACTTGTATCTTTATTCATTATTGTTAACTGTGCCTTTTAGCTACAAGAAGTTTTTTATGTTACGGAAACTTGGTTGTTAAATATTCGATAATTGCTTGTGGCTATCTTTTTTCACACTAGATGAAAACATGGATCATATATATCACTGTGCTTGGCATTATATCAATCTTGAAGATACAGGAGGTGGCTAAGCGGTTCTGCTGTTGGACCGCAAGCGCCAAGTGGCATTACATCGGTGAGTTGGCCGTATTTTTGTTGCAGCTACACAAAACTGAATAAATAACATCTGGGGTCTTCATTTCACTCTTTTCTACAGCAAAACTTTCTTCTCTCTCGATCATTTCTCTTCCCATTACATTGATATCTCTTGTTCACTGATATTCTGATAGGGATAGAGACAATGGAAGAGGGTTTATTATTGAAGAAAAGATCATGCAAATGGGAAGAAATAAGAGAAGAAATGAAGAAACTTGGCTATATAGCTTTTCCCATGGTTGGTGTTAATTACTCTTTCCTTCTTCATGTTGCAAGTTCTATCTCTTATAATGGTCGGCCATTTGGGTAAACTCGCTCTATCAAGCACATCTATTGCCATTTCTCTTGCTAGTGTCACTGGCTTCAGTTTTCTTGTAAGCTTTCACAGACAATATTTATGCTTACTTTTCCTTCTTCAATTTCACTGCATTTATTTGTGTAAACAGTTAGGTTTAGCTAGCGGTTTGGAAACACTAAATGGACAAGCATTTGGTGCTCAACAATACGAAAAAATCGGACCTCAAACTTACACTGCTATTGTTTCTTTGATTTGTCTTTCTATTCCCATTTCAATCATATGGTTTTACACTGGAGAATTGCTGAATTTAGCTGTTCAAGACCCTCAAATTTCTACTGAAGCAGGAAAGTATTTAACTTGGCTAATACCTACACTCTTTGGCTATGCATTTCTTCAACCTCTTATTCGTTATTATCAAACGCAAAGTATGATTGGTACATTGCTTATAAGCTCATTGATCACTCTGTGCTTTCATATACCTGTTTGTTGGGCACTTGTTTATGAATCAAAACTAGGCAGCCATGGAGCTGCAGTTGCTATGGGATTTTCGACATGGTTAAACGTTGGAATTCTTAGTTTGTACATGAATTACTCTCTTGCTTGCTCTAGAACCCGCTTGCATGTTTCATTTAAGGTATTTGATGGAATGTAGGAGTTCTTCAGTTTTGCTGTTCCTTCTGCTATAATGATCTGGTAATTTTCTTTATGTACCATACTTCCTTTGTACTTTAAATTTGTGGGAATTATACCGTCCTTTAGGGTTTAGGGTTTGGTATTTAGGGTTTTGGATTTAGAGTTAATGGTTTAGAATTTGAGGTTTGGGGTTTGTAACATCATCCTCTTAATCTCATTTCAGGATTTAGGGTTTAGTGTTTAGGGTTACAGTTTGAGGTTTGTAACATCATCCTCTTAATCTCGTTTGTGCACGTTCAGATAGATTACATAATTTCAACAAAATTTCTTTTATGCTATAACTTTTTCATGTTTCTTCAGCCTTGAATGGTGGTCATTTGAGCTAATCGTTTTGCTATCCGGGCTTTTACCGAATCCTCAACTCGAAACCTCGGTTCTCGCAGTATGGTATTGTTATTTAAAATTTAGCTTTTTAAAGCATCATATGCATACTCAATGTTTCTTTGTTGCTGACAGCTTTAACACTATTTCGACAATGTATTCGATTCCAATCGGATTAGCTGCTGCTGCGAGGTATACGTATAAATATTTCAACTTTAAACATATAAATTCCAATGCATCAAATGTTTCCTTTTCTTATTAGCACATGAATATCAAATGAGTTGGGAGCTGGAAATCCACATCAGGCCCGTGTTTCATTCATCAGCGTACTCGTTCTCGCAGTTATGAATGGTGTATTTGTTAGCTCGGTTCTGTTCGCTAGTCGTGATATATTCAGCTATATATTCAGCAATGAAACGGAAGTCGTAAAGTATGTCGCAAGCATGGCTCCTCTGATATGCTTATCCCTTATCCTAGATAGCATCCAGGGCACAATGTCAGGTTGGTATATGCCACTACAATTATAAGTTTTTTCATATGATCCAGTCCGATATGATCAAATGTGTAGAAATACTGTCCGGAACTAGAATAATTCTAGTTCATAATGAGTACGATATCATAAGTAAAGGTTTAGCCTAGCCGGGTTTACTTGCCCGTTGACTCGCACACATGTCAGACTCCTCGCCCGTGTCTCAAGACGGTTTCTAAATTTCTATATTGATTAATATTTTCAATGTGATTTACTTTTCTTATGGACTGAGTTAACCCGACACTCTCCTGATCCATTGAATCCATAATCTTTATATGGTAGGTTTTGGGTGGATCCGTATTGGTTTAGATAGAAAAAAAGTTGGTAGAAAAACGCATTGGACTTATACGACAAAAATAGATGGACATATGATTTGAGCACTACCGAGCATATTGAAGCAAGTCTGAACCGGATCAAAACTAGTTCGATTTGAGGGGAGTGTTAAAATGTTGTCCTACATCAGTTGTAGAACTTTAATAATTCTAGTTTGTAAGGGGTATTATATTATAAATAATTGGTTTGACCAATATTTTCAATGTGATTGACCTCTCGTATGAACAGGGCTATATGACATTCTCACGTTGTATTAAATCTTGCATTTCAATAATTTGAACTATGTAAAATGTCGTTCTAGGAATCGTTAGAGGGTGTGGAAGGCCAACACATAGGAGCTTACTTAAACCTTACAGCGTATTACCTTGTCGGGATTCCGGTTGCAGCTTCGTTAGCGTTTTTTTTTAATTTTCGAGGAAGAGGGCTTTGGATCGGAATATTGTTGGGTTCGTTTTTGCAGATGGTTTTGTATGGGAAGAAAGCAATTTGCACCAACTGGGAGAAACATATTTTGTTATGTTTCAAATTTTCATTTGTATGATGATAAAATGTAGAGTTAAAATGAATTGTTTGTGCATTACATTATAAAGAAGAGGCTTTTGATTTTTGAACAATGAATTAGAATGATGCAAAAATATCCCTACCTTTTTGTTGAGTTACTTTCACTTGCTGAATATTTACACTTTTTACTACATTTTCCTTAATGATTATGAAGAAAATGTATCATGCAATGATTGAGATTTTAATATCAAATTTGGAGTTTATTATTAGGTTTTTTAGACAAAATTAGTGTAATAAAAAATCCTGGAGAATTTCATGAATAAGTATTGAGAAATTTGCATAATTAGCCCTCAAATTACGAGATGTGTAAAACGCATGTTCTCCAATTTAGAAAATTGCAAGAACGATGCATAAAGTTATTAATAAAGTTTGTTTTTAATCCCTGACTTTAGCACTTGGTTTTTTGTAAGTTGAAAATCTTTTGAAAACTCATCGTAAAGTACGCAAATAGAACACGTTTGAAAGATTATACAAAAATTACCCTTGATATTCGATAATTGTGCATGAAATATTAAAAATTTACGAATTCATTGAAATATCAATTATAAATGGTATTAGAAACTTGAAGTGTCTTATTTGCATTAAATTGAAGTTGGAGAGCTATAAATGCATTTTTTTATCAAAAAATGTATCATATTTGCAATTTCGTAACTTGGAGGACATACCATTTACACAGTTCATAGGGGCCGTGTGTAAACATCACCCAATTAGAATTGAGGTTTTCAAAATTAAGCATATTTATTAAACAATTACAAAACTAAATCATTTTTTTATTATTTTATTAATATCTTTGTTTATTATTTAATTCTTTAATGATTGAAATGTAATTTATTTATCTATTCTTTATTTTTATAAATTTTAAATATTAAATTTTAAAAACCAAAAGTTTAAGAAATTAAATTCTAAAACTAAAAATATAATATATTTAGGTTTACCATGAGTTTGGTTCGGGGTAAAAGAATTGAATTGAACTGAATTAGGTGTATTAAGGTTCTAGCTCACCTACAAATTACAAGTTTTGGTTAAGATTTGAAAACTAACAAAAATTCTGATTCGATGTTTTGTCCGGATTCGAATAGTTTAAATATGACTCAAATTAAGTACAAACAATATTTGTATATAATATTATTAGTCTATGAACCGATTCATCATAAATTTTGATTTTAAAGGTTCGGTTCATTAGTAATTTGAATTCGAGTCTTGATCGAATTGACTTGAAATATTCGTGAATCACCCCGGTTCAAAAAGTTCGTATACCCAAACCTTTTGAGTTTAATATATAAAGTTTGCAATTAATACTTTATAGTAAAAATAAAGAATAGATAATTAGTTTTGAAAACCTTCATTCTAATATTTCTAATATTGTTTATTCATGAAATTATGGTTTTTAAATATATTTAGTTTTTAAATAGAAATTGACGAATCACATTCTTTTAATAATAATAATAATAATAATAATGTTTCATATTAAACTTAAAGTATTTGACTATCTTAAATTTATTTCATTCATTTTCATTTGTCCGTAGAATCTTATAATGGAGAAATGCTGGTTTGTTGTGTTGTATTTGAACTTTGAAGGGGAGGGATTTGTTTGCTTGCAGATGGATATATTCTTGATGACGATAAGGTTCACGGATTGGCTGAAATTGGTTGGTTTTCTTAAGCCTGCAGATTTCTTTTCTTCTTCGTGCCTTCTTTTTATTAATCAACATTGTGCTCTTTGTCATTGCAGCCNCATTGAATCATGAATTTCTACATATTTATCGTGTCGTAACTTTGTTAGGAATCGTTAGAGGATGCGGGTGGCAACATATTGGAGCTTACTTAAATCTTGCTGCTTATTACCTCGTCGGAGTTCCGGTAGCAGCTTCGTTAGCGTTCATGTTCGGGTTTAAAGGAAGAGGATTGTGGATTGGAATACTATGTGGTGTTTGTGTGCAGTCTGTTTTGTATGGGACAATAATAATCTGCACCAACTGGGAAAACCAGGTTTTTTTTGTCTTAACAATTGCTGGTGTAATAAGTATGAAGAATGATTGAGTTTGTTGTTTGTGTATGGGAAAACAGGCAATTGAAGCAAAGAAGAGGCTATCAAAGGAGAAATCTTCTTCTGAGGCAAATGATGAATTAAGCTGAGGTGTTTGAATTTGGATTTTGCTTAGTTTTACTCTCACAAATTTTGATACTCAACTTGTTATTTGCTACATTCTAATGAGTATCTTATGCACTTGTTCTATAATACTTTACATAAATAGCTATACATCATTTTTTAAGAAAATAATGCTTTCATATCGGTTCTAGATTACATATTGGTTCAGAATGGGCGGGTTGTTATACCGGTTTGTTACAAATTTAAATTTTTTATATGAGAAAATTATGATAGTGCCCTTCAATGTTCAAACAATATGTATACACGATACTCTAAAGTTTATAAATTGCATGAAAAGTCTTCAAAGTTTTAAAACCGTTCAAGAATGATCATCGAATAAATAATAACGATTTGATCATTTTTTGAGTGAATGATTTTAACAAATTATATGTTGTTTTTCAAATTTTCAAATTTTATCAGTGCATATTTATAAGGTTAGGTAGAATACAAATTAAAGTTAAATATAAACGATTTCAAAACTTTGAGATCAACTACGTCATTTTTAACTTTTAAGAACATTTTATAAACTTTACATACAATTTACACACTTTAGGGTACTATCCTTAGTTATCCAATGAAAGATTGGACAAGGTAGATATTTTATAATATCAATTTTTGTCATTACAAGAACATATTATTAATCAACAAGTGAAACGCATAGCAAATTGGAGTTATGGGAAATAATGATGACAAATTAAATTAAACAAGTTTTGTTACCAATAAGTTATTTCACTTCAATCGCCATTCTGTGCGCCCTCTATTTATCTCACAACCATCATTTGATAGTCTTAAAAGATGCACAAACTTGAGGCAATTATCTTCATCCTTTGGAGAACCATTTATTCCATTGAGCTCAATAACCGATTCCCGGCTCGCAAGCGAATCCACAACATCGTCATGTTGACATTCACGTCGGTAGTCTAGAGTTATAGTCTGCAGTTCATGGTTGTCTATAATCTCTTGAGGCATGCTCTGGTTGTCATCACATCAAACCAAATCAAAATATGCTTTATGATGTTAGAGGGATAAATATAAATGAGAAAATGAAGCACTCAATCCCCAAACTTTTATAATCTTTGTAAATTTGGTCCTCATAATTTGAAACATTATATTTAGTCCCCAAACTTTAAGATTTTGACAAATTTTGTACTTCAATTTTGCAACATTTGATAAATTAGATCTCCAAAATGACAAAACTAGTCATAAAAGTTTGGTTTTGATCGAATGCCTCAATTGCCAAAATTGACAACTTTGGGGACAAATTATGCACACACACTCAACTTTGGGGGTGTTTTGCCAAAAAGTACAAAGTACGAGGACTGGTTTTGCCATATTCATACTTTGGGATCACAATTGTCATAATCATCGATCAAAATTGTCAAAACCATGAAACTATAAGACCCAATTTGTGTCTCGCCCAAATATAAGTAGCGAAAACGAAGAGTTATTCAAGTTAAGGAAGAAAACCAACCTCAAGAACCCATCCAATGTAGGTGACATTGTTTACATGTTGGTTCATGTCGAGATCAGCTCGTCTAGGCTGCAAAATACAAATTGCTAGCTAAGCTATTCCTAACATAATGTGGTTGGTTATAAGCAATCAAAAACGCACCACAAGTCCGAATTTGGAGAACTGAGACGGGATCAAAAGTTTAGCAATTTTCTTAAGGCTATTGTTGTTCTCTTCAGGAAATGATAATCTGTAAACCATTTGCTAAACTGAATAAACATGATCAAGACGTAATATTTATGAAAAAATGACTTACCTGAGTTCTTTTGGGCAGTAGATTAGAAGTTCATCGCGCACTTCATCGGAAACTTTGTGAAGCCGTCTCGTGTATTGGTTCATCATCAGCCACTTACTGCTCATAACAAGAGAAATCAATGAGATCAGTAAATTATTTTTCCCATCATCATACTTCAGAACTTTGTTTTAGTTCTTATTAAGCATGAAATCGTGTATTGTTAGAATTATAAAGTCTGGTCGAAATAAGAGGAGAAAACCACNATAATTTGTTGGAGAATTTTTATGCGCATAAACAAGAATACACACACGAGAACTTGCTGCTATTAACTCTTGAGAATTATGAACCGAAATAGTTTCTTAGATTGAATAATATCTACTTGGAGACAGTTTACTTTTAGTAAGAATACGTACTTTGTTCTTCGGTGTTGCACAAATAAAATGACATTTTTGTGCACTATGATTATGGTTTCATGTGGATATAGAACTTGTTGACGACTTTTTATGCCCATAAACATGAATACACATATCAGAACTTGCTGTTATTGAGTCTTGATGGAATTATATCTACTTGGAGATAGTTTACTTTTAGTAAGATACGTACTTTGTTCTTCGGTGTTACACAAACAAAATGACATTTTTGCGCTCTATGATTATGATTTGACGTGGATATAGAACTTATTGATGACTTTTTATGTGCATAAACAAGATTACACACACACGAGAACTTGCTATCATTGATGCTTGAGAATTGTGAACCGTAATAGTTGCTTAGATTGAATCATATCTACTTTGAGACAGTTTACTTTTAGTAAGAATATGCACTTTGTCCTTCGGCGTTACACAAACAAAATTACATTTTTGCGCTCTATGATTATGATTTCATGTGGATATAGAACTTATTAACGATTTTTTATGTGCATAAACAAGATTACACACATGAGAGCTTGCTAGAATTGATTCTTGAGAATTGTGAACCAACATAGTTGCTTAGATTGAATCATATCTACTTGGAGACAGTTTACTTCTAGTAAGAATACACACTTTGTCCTTCGGTGTTGCACAAACAAACTGACATTTTTGCACTCTATGATTATGATTTCATGTGGATAGAGAACTCGTTGACGACTTTTTATGTGCATAAACAAGAATACACAGATGAGAACTTGCTGCTATTGAGTCTTAAGAATTACGAAACCGAAATAGTTGCTTAGATTGAATCATATCTACTTGGAGACATTTACCTTTAATAAGAATACGCACTTTATTCTTCGGTGTTGCACAAACAAATTGACATTTTTGCACTCTATGATTATGTTTTCATGTGGATATAGAACTTATTGACGACTTTTTATGCGCATACACAAGAATACACACATGATAACTTGCTAGTATTAAATCATATCTACTTGGAGACATTTTATTTTCGGAGTTGAAATACATATTGATTCATTGAGAAACAGGTTGATTCACTTCTTCCTGAACAAAGGATACCATCTCTCATGAAATGAGCTATGATGAGATATCATGATCATGAGAAATACAAGTAAAACAGCAACCCCAAAAGGCGAAGCTCCAACTCTATGAAGCGAATCCCTCTCCGGGAACGATACAACAAATGGGAATCCCTCTCGTTGACGGCTCTCCGCAAGCCAATGAACAGTAAGTAAAAGAATGACAGGGAAGACCATTAAAGTGAGCTTGATTTGATCCATGAAGTCGCCGAATATGTAATCGTAGTTAATATACCAAGTGAACGTGAGGAAAAGGAAGATTATAGCAAGAAAAAAGACGAAATGGATAGGGAGAGAGAGGTACTGAAGGTATTCATGGTAATATGAATTGTAATATCTAGCCATTTTTTTGACAGTTGAAGAAGATGAAATGTGAATGAGTATATAAAGAAAGAGCGGCTATTTTGCATATATGTCCACTACAAAATAGGACATTTGCATATATACCCATCTATCTATGTAACATCTCACCCGAAAAGTGGTGTGGATGAGTATATCTGCAAATATCCACTTTGGCACTGAGTATTTCATCAACGAAGAAAGAGCTTTGTGTTTGTGCACCGAATCTAGCTTTTGCTTTATGGATAAATAGATATTCAATTCTCTCTTTGAAAGATTCTGCTGTGGCACTTTTCACTTTGGCAACTACTTTATTTAATTTGATATTTTTATGTAATTATTTTTTTATTAAATAAAAGCAAAAATAAAAAAGTAATTGTTCGATTTTACCATCTCCCAAAAAACAATTACTTTTTGATATATCATTGTTTGTACAAAGAATTCACTAGTAGATCGACAACATTAAAAAGTTGTGAAAGCACATAAGATATGTTTCAGATGAATAAAAAATCAAATTAAGGAAGAAATCAAAACGACGTCATTTTGTATCAAGTGTCAAGAGTCGGGACGAGTCGAAGAGTCTAACTCAACATGGGAAAATGTAAAAAATTGAAAAATCCGTACCGCATAGCTAAGAATACAAATAATGATCTTTATATATAAATAAATAATGTTTTGTATGTATTGATCCCCATAATTTCATAATTATGCAATTATGATCTTCAAAATATATTCTAAATAAATCAAATCTCCATAATTCAATTCTCAAAGTTCAATATATGTAATACGATTAGCTCACAATATATTCAATTTAAAAAATGGAAACATTACCAAAAATCAAATTTTGGATCACGCAAACTTTAAAAAACAATTTGCAAAAAATGCAAAGTTTTGAGATTAAAACTAACTTATCAACTATTGATTTATAATTTTACCAAAATTATAAAACTTTGGAGAATACATACACAATATTCTCATAAAATCCATATGATCCCCAACGAAATCCAAATACCAAACATCAAAGCAGTAAATAAATATTACGGAATCGAACCAAGACCGAAAACGGAGTGTTCATTCTTCTTCTTCAGCCTCTTCAAGCCATTTCACAAATGGCTCCAATGCCTTAACGAACATTTGCCTGCATAAATCCCGGTTTTTAGTAAGTTGAAAATATATACGATATTTGTCTCAGAAGCACGACTTACCGGCCCTTCGGGTTCGTTCCTTTAAGGAACCAATGAAGAATTGTATCTTCAGCAAGAACATCTTGATCGTAAAGCGACTTTATTATCTCAGGGAACAGTTTCATAAGCTTAGCATCTTCATAACACTGAACCTGAACTTTGTACATTAGTTCAAGTTCAAGTTTCCCACTTGTGCAGAAAGTATTAAGCAACTCTGCCCATGTTTTCACCTGAATAAATAAAACAGAAAATATACATAAATATGCATGCCCGAAAACAAGAAAACGATGTGATATGAGACACCTGACGAAGAGCCGAATTAGCATTTTGCTGTTGATTTTTTCCGGACCACTGAACAGCGTCCATTAGGACGTCCCATAGAATACGAACAACTTCGATATCTGGAAATTTAGCATCTTTCACATGTTGTTTAACGGTTTCTATGACTTCGGAGACTTCGATTTCTTCGGTTATTAAGCTTGTTATTACAGACTTCATTTCTTTTAGCTTGACCTCAAATATCTTTTTTTCATTATACTCCACCAATGCAGTAAGACCTTCCTTTCTGAAAATGAAACAAAGGGAAAATGAGTTAACAGAATCTTTTAACAACAAGATATGCCTCAATACACATGAGCTAAAGATCAAAGAAGCAAATATTTAGCGTGAGCAATTTTTAAGGATACGTAAATTTATCATGCACTAAAGATTCTGCGATTTTCTAGACTATTGTCTTCCCGGTTACTGTAAATGCATAGCATTACTCAGTACTAAATCAAAAGAAGAATATCAAATGATTGTCCTGCTGAAAACTCAAAGTCGATGACTAGTCGGCTCTAAAAATCTTGAAAAGACTCAGATGGCATGCTACGTGGTTAACATAACAAACAACAAGCACAAAGCATCATATGAGAAACTTAGAATAACAAATTAGCAAACTAAAAACAATTAAAGGTCTACAAATTAGTGAGCAGAGATAAAAACCTTTTATCCATGGACCAGTTTCCTAAAATAGGGAACTTACTTAAAATATTCTGCAAAAGCTTCAGGTGTCCTCCTTGCTGATGGAAAAAATTCCAAAAGATTGTCTTCATTTTTTCCACGCTTGAGGATTGCAATTAAGTCATCAAGGCTATTTTCAACCAAATATTCTTTGAAAAAATCAGTTATGAATGTAAGAACTAGCCCTTTGGCAACCAGGTTATCATTGATAAGTGGCTGGAAAACAGTCTCTGGTGGGAGACCAGAAAGCTTTTGAGAAAAAGCAAGAGCAGTGAAGATTGCAAGTTTCTTCCTTTCATCGTCATGGAAGAGCTCCAACGACTGCAAGAATCGTTGCATAACATTTTCAAGATTTTTAATAAGAAAAGGCCTCCTACGCAGTATCTTCTGTATGTATAGAACATAAGGCAAAATCGCTTCACGCTTAGGATCACAGTCAAATATTGAATAGGGATGGGTATCTCCTTCGTCAAGTTTCACTGTGCCAGGCTGTGTGCGTGCCCCTCTGAAGACAACCTGTATTTGGCAAGCATCAAATTTGGAAGAATAAACTTTGCCAATATTAATGAAAAAACCAGTTTCCAATTTTTTTTTTCCGTTCAAAAAAAAAATACTCACACGTATAAGGTTGCAACAAATTTTTTTGGGAGAAAAAGACAAGCAAAAGATAAGCTTAAGAAAGCTTACCTCGAAAAAGGTGTCGCCGTATCTAGAGAAATTGAGCTCTGAAGATTCTAAGCATTTAGTCACAAGTTCCTACATAAATCCAAAGAGGAAAATTTATCCAGCCATGGGACTAATGAAAACGAAAAACACATGAAAATATACCAGATCACCAGAATTATCCAAATAAATCTGGACCACTGCATCAGAGAAAGCTGCAGGATCCAGAGGAGCAGTAATATTCCGTTTGCGGGACTTAATCCGCGTGCCCCTGTAACATAAAGGGATATAAAAATTTCCAAAAGAGAAAAAATACAAGAACAAAATTAAATAGTTGGTATGTTTTAGTGATATGAGATATAAAATAGAGAGGGATCATCAAATCAATGTTCTCATCGTGCACATAAAAGTTGAAACTCAGCTTAACTTACTATTTTTTATCGTTAAATTTAAAACTTGTCGTTATCTTTCTGCGATTTGGTGATTGCGGGAAATGTCACCTTTCACATGATTGCTATTTTTCTATGGTATGATGATCCCATCTCTATTTACAAATCAAAATGCCAACCAAATCCAGATATACATATAAAATGATTCCTAAAAGTGGATACAATAGAACAAAAGGACTGGAATATATAGCAAACACTAAAAATTAGATCAATAATTTGAAAAATTACCCGAGTGTAGGTTTCTCCTTCGAGCTGCTGCACAAGCACCATGGAGGAACATAGAGAAAGTTACCATATTAAACCACTTTACCAGATAAAAAACAAAATGAAAGAATAAAGGCATCTTCTCACGCAGACACCCAGTACTTATGTAGGAAGATAAATACATTAATCAGATTAACGGGGAATCCAAGGGGGTTCATCAATATTCAAATGAAAACAACAAAGAGATCAAGAAACAAAGTTGTAAATCTAAAATCATACAAGCTCGATGACAATCAAAAGCAATTCTGAAAAAAACCATCAAACGAATCGAGAATTTCTTCACCTCATAAACCAGATCTAGACGAATCAAGACGAAGAAGAGAGAATAACGAGGTGCCGAGTTCTCTCACTCAGAACTTGCAGTAATACCTAGTGGGTGGGTATCCGCGTACAATCTCCGAATGTGCGAAGGTGCCAATATTAGAGAAACAACAACAATGGAAGACCCGGAAATATGCGATGCCTTTGCTTGCTTGGTCATGCTTTTGCTTCTGATTTTTCTACCATTTTGTGAATTTTATTTTTAGAATAAGAATTTATTTGGCCAGCTGGATAAAGTTAGATTATTTATCTCTTTAAAAAATATATAAAAATACTTAAAATATTTAAATAATATCTTAAAGTATTTTCAAACTCATCCTAATTCGTCTCGGTGGTTGGACGCGTGGATTTGTTTGGGTCCGCTTTTAAAAATGTGTTGCGCTAAAGTTGATAGTTAAATTAGAAATAAAATTATCTTAAATTATTTAAGTATTTGATAAAATTGTAATATAGTAATATTGAAATTGTAATTTTTTAATGATAAATACATCATTATTTTGTTTTTATTTTATGTACTTTTAAAAAATAAATATTTCATGATCGCACGTTCCAAACAAATCAATTATCTTTTTTTCAAGGCGTTCTTATTAAAAAACTCAATATTTTATTAGTTAATTTATTGGATGATTTATTGAATATAAAATTCATTATAAAAAGATAAGATACCAAAATTGATTGGAAGGGAATGAAATTTACTATGTAATGTGAAGTTTTTAGGTTCCTAACTTTCAACTTTTCTTCAATCTTCACATAATTTGTTTGTTCATATAACTTAATAACATTAATAGTTTCTTCCATTAATAAAAATGTAGTAATCTAGAGAAAAATTAATAATAATTAAATTTTATTAAAGATAATATTTTACTTTTTTTATTCGTAATGTTTCAATTATGCTTGGCATTAATTGAAGTATTATGGAGACACTTAAAACCGTTAAAAATAAGAATGGGAGACTAGGGGTGGGTATGGGTCGACCCAACTTGCGTGACCAACTCAACCCATAAAAATTGGTCAACCAATAGACCAACCCTCAAAAAGTATGCGTATGGGTTGGGCCGCAAAAACCAACCCATCAACCCGTACTGATCAACGGGTTAATATGAGACACATTTAATTATTTTTTTAAAATTTTAGAGTTAATAATAATTATTATTTTAAATTTATAATTAATATTATTTCAATCTGTTGACGAGTTTGGTCGAATTTCTAACCCATCGGATCAACCAATTGACATGTCAAACATGTTTACTAACTCATTAAGTCAACCCATAACATGTTGGGTCGAACTCGTGGTCACCCTTATGTTAAATAAATAAATATCATAAATTAAAACAACATCTTGAGAATTATTATCTAAAAATTCTTAAATGTTTCAAAACTATATATGTTGTAATTTAATTATAAGTATAATTGATCGAAATATACACATTATAAGTAAAATTATAAAAATTAATAATAAATAATATGATTTAAAGCTGTAAATCTTAAAAATTTAGGCAGATTGTACATGCAGGATACATTTAAATTTTAAACTAAATGGAAAATAAATATCACATACTCCTCGGTAACCTGTTTTAAGAGTTTTTTATGTCATGTCAGCAAAATTTTGCCCCTGTTTTAATTTGGGAGTAAACAAAAGATAGAAATATCAGAGCGCAAAACCTAGGTATTCCAATTGAGTGCCTTAGGAGAACGGGGAGAACAAGCGGCCATGGATGCGTTAAGGAAGCAGCTCGATGTTCTCATGGGGGCAAATAGAAACGGCGATTCTCAGGAAGTGAAGCGCAAGTATTACGACCGCGATGTTTGCCGCCTCTACCTTGCAGGCCTCTGTCCTCACGACCTTTTCCAGCTCACTGTGCGTATATGCCTTTTTTTTTGCATTGTGCAAGATGCAACCTTATTTTCTTGTTCCTTATCTCCCATAGTTGGCTAAGGCAGATTAGACTACAATAATGCCTACAATATGTTTGGTGTCTCACATATCTTTTTCTTCATTCATACTGCAGAAAATGGACAAGGGACCGTGCCCCAAGCTGCATTCTTTACAGTTGAGGAAAGAGTATCTTTTTACTGACATTTGTGGCAATTTGTGAACTTGTTACTCTCGTGTAATGCTAAGGTGTTGGGCATCGTTACCTCCAAATGATTTAGTTTTATCCTGGATTATAAGAAGATAAGCAGTTTTGTATTACACAAGTTACCCGTTTTTTTTGGCCTAATCACCTTTTTCATTAAGCCTATTGAAAACTGATCTATAATTTGGCATGTATAGCTGATAGAAAAATTTTATTTTCGTTTTTTTGTGGTCTATGGGTGATGTAGCAACATATTACCATGGGTGTTAGTGTCGAGAGCAGTGTTTTCTACCAGCCAGTATACCGGTCCATATGTGAAATACTGGGTGGCACCAGTATTTTGTCCAACACCGCCAGGTATTGGTTTCTAGGGTGGCTTATGGGTTTTTTCTGTTCCAGTCCTAAAAAACTAATAAAATATTATTTTATCTTTTTTTAATAAATAAAAATTAATGTGGTACCAGCCGGCATGTACGACCGGAATTCCTGGCCCGTGTGAAAACATTGGTCAAGATTGTTTCGTAGGCCCTATTTTGTGTTTGAAACTTGTTTGGGCTTTCATGCATTTTGGCTATGTACATTCCCTTATAACTCATGGTCAGATATGAGGAAGCAAAAGCAAAAGGAACAGATAATTATGACAGGGACTTGGAGGATAACATCGACAGACTTATTGTTGAGTGTGATCGCAAAATTTCTAGGGCTTTGAGGAGACTGGATGAAGAGGATGCTAAAGCTGCAGTCGCCATATCAGTGACAGAAGTTACCCAGGTTGAGTTGTGAGTTTCAACTAGTTTACCCTTTGAAAGAATTTTAAGAGTTTAGTAACATGCGGAATTGCAGATGCCAGAGATTACTGAGATGTCAAGGCAAATAAAGGAAAAGATGAAACAAGCTGATCAGTTTGGTAAATTTATCATTTATGTGACCATAATCCATACTATTTATTCTATGTAAATTTAACTTGTTGCATGTTCGTGTTTTGGCTATGTTTCCAGTTGTAATGTAAATAATATAGAAAATGAGTATAGCTTAAATTTTAATGCAGTTTTAGTCTCATCTAGTCTGATCTCTATACTGACGAGGAGTTTACAAAATATGCTATTTTTTATTTTGAGCAAAGGTCATTTTATTTCTTTATTAATTTCTGTCACAATTCTTTTCTTCAAGATTTAGAAGGAAAGACGGACTTTAAGATTCGAGCTTTGGAAGAGCTTGAAGAATTAAGAATTAAGCGAGCAGACAAGCAGGTAAGAAGAATCATCNTTTCTTACAATGATTTGTACATGTATTTTAAAGAACAAAATTGCATAAGAAAACAATCTAGCTACTCAAGTTCCAAATCTTCCGTTCTTCTGCATAATCTTCTGTTATCTGACAAGCCATGGACATGATCAAACATGTGCTAGCAGCTTCCTTTGATCAATATCAGACGCATCATGTGCCAACTGTACTATTTCAACGTGTGAATTCTTCACATCCACCCCGCACGTTGAAATTTCCTCCAACGATACACAATTGAGTTGATGTATACATGCATGAAACATTCCATACGGGAGTGCCTTTGTAAATAAATCAGCAGCCTGTTTTCGACTTTCCACATATTCAAGAGTAACGAAACCGCTTGTGCAATGGTCCCTTACCAGATGACAATCTATTTCCAAATGTTTTGTTCGTTCATGAAATACTGGATTAGACGCAATGCTTATGGCAGCCTTATTGTCACAAAATATCTGAACAGGGCCCTCCATTTTAACTCGAAATTCTTGCAGTAAATATGTTATCCATTTAAGCTCACAGAGGGTTGTGCCCAAACTTCTATATTCGGCTTCAGCTGTTGATCTTGAAACAGTAGCTTGCTTCTTTGTTTTCCAGGATATTAGGGAGTTTCCGAGCAAGATTCCATAACCTGTAAGAGATCGTCTTGTATCTACGCATGAGCCCCAATCAGCATCACAAAACCCTCTTATTTTCTCACTTGAATTGCCTTCATAGAACAGTCCCATGGCTGATGTTCCTCTGAGATACTTTATTACATTTATGGCTGCATTCCAGTGCGTTTTACCAGGGAATTGCATAAATTGGCTAAGCTGTTGAGTTGCATAGGCAATGTCGGGACGAGTAAAACCAAGATATAAAAGCTTTCCAATCAATCTGCGATAGCGCCCTGCATCCTCCAGAGAGTCTGGATCATCTGAAGATAACTTGATTCCTGGTAGTAAAGGAACTTTTGATGTTTTTGTGTGATCGAGACCAGTTTCCTTTATGATATCCAATATGTATTTTCTTTGGTTGATAAATAGTCCATTGTCTGTGTATGTGATTTCCAGACCAAGAAAGAATTTTGCATCTCCCATATCTTTGATGGTGAACCATGTGTCGAGGAACTTCTTTACCGATTGAATTTCACCTAGATCTTTTCCAGTAATGAGGATATCATCAACATATACCAACAAGGCCGTGAATTTATCGTTGCTCCCCTTGATGAATAGGCAGTGGTCGTGTCCTGATCTTGTGAAGCCATATGAAATCAACTTGGTCGTTAATTCTTTGTTCCATTGCCTCGATGCTTGCTTTAATCCGTATAGCGATCGTTGGAGCCTACACACAACCCCTTGTTCATCGGTATTTAAACCCAGCGGCACATTCATATAGATTTCCTCATTCAACGAGCCATGTAGGAACGCATTATTTATGTCTACCTGATGAATGAACCATTTTCGCAAGCTGCTAAAGCGAGCATCAGTCGAATTGTCACATTTTTCGCTACCGGTGAGAATACATCCGTAAAATCAACTCCCTCCTTCTGATTATATCCCTTTGCGACGAGCCTGGCCTTGAATTTGGCTACTGATCCGTCGGCATGGAGTTTCGTTTTATATACCCACTTGCAACCGATGGATTTCTTCCCATGAGGTAATTTACACAATTCCCATGTCTCGTTCTCTATTAGGGCTGATAATTCTTTGTTCATGGCATCAACCCACTGTGGCGAATCTTTTGCTTCTTCATAACTGCGTGGTTCATGTATCATGTCCACTTGAGCAACAAGGTCCATATGTGCTTTTGGGTTATTCAGGGAGTGAAATGAAGAGGCTACATAATCGGAATGCCACGATGGTGGTTTATGAATTCGTTGGCTTCTTCGAAGGTATGTTGTTGGCATTTTATCATGGTCAACAGGTTCATAAGGTGAGATCCCAGAATTCTGATCCAGGGGCATTGGATCACTCGTCCTTGGTGATTCATCAAGACTGGTGTCTAAGAATTGTAGCTCATTTCCTAATTCTGGGGTAAGGGTTATTTGAGAAGTGTCTTTATTGAAAATTTGCAGATTTGGGATGGTGAGGTTAGGCACAGGTTGCTCATTTAATGTTGTGAAAAAGGGATTCGATGTGGTTTTGGGTTGACATTGGTATGGAAAGACCCTTTCAAAGAAACGAACATCTCTAGAATGGATCAACCTTTGTGTTTTCAGATCGTACATTTTGTACGCTTTACGATCAGTCGAGTATCCAAGAAAAATGCACTTGGATCCCCTTGGCGCGAATTTATCCTTATGAGGATTGTTATCGCAAATATAGCCAAAGCACCCAAAAGCCTTTAGCCGATCGTAATCTAGACTTCGGTTGTATACTCGGTAGAAGGGAGTCTCCCAATTTAGAACGGAGGAAGGTAGTCGGTTGATTAGATGAGTGGCAGTGAGTATGGCTTCTCCCCAAAACAAGTTAGCCAAAGAGGCATGAATCAGCAATGTTCGGGCTGTTTGGGTCAAGTGTTTATGTTTCCTCTCTACTACTCCATTTCGTTGTGGAGTGTGAGGACATGATTTTTCATGTCGGATCCCATTGGATTGAAAGAGAGTGTTGCAAGAGTTATTCACGAATTCAGATCCATTGTCTGAGCGGAAGGCTTTGATGTGGGCTGAAAATTGGTTTCGTATCAGCTTAATGAAGTTTTGGAGCAATTCTTTGGTCTGAGATTTTTGATGTGTGAGATATGTCCAAGTTGCTCTGCTATGGTCGTCTACAAAGGTTAGGATGTATGTTGCTCCAGAAAGGCTGGGTTGTCGATAGGGTCCCCATATATCGATATGAACAAGCTCAAAGTTAGAAGTGGTTTGAATCAAGCTTCGGCAAAACGGTAGTCTTTGGATCTTGGCAGTTTGACAAGCATCACAAGGTGAGTTATTGTTTGTTTTGAGTTTCTGTTTAGTTATGAATTCCATAACTGTAATGTTTGGGTGTCCCAATCGTGAATGCCATAGATCAAGAGTGTCATTGGTTACATGAGAAACAAAAGGATTAGACTTGGCTATAGCCACATATTCAAAAGACTTGGCTGCATCTAGGTTGAAAGAGTCGTCGTTGAGAACATAAAGATGCTTTCGCATGAATCCCACCGCCAAGATTTCATTCGTCCCCTGGACCTATATAAGGCAATTAGCAGCTGTGAATTTCAAGTCTATCGTGGTGGTTCCTATGAGTTTAGAAACTGAAAGGAGGTTAATTTTGAATGAGGGAACGTAGAGGACGTTTTCTAGGGTGAGCTTAGGACTTAGAATTATGGTCCGTGCTCTGATTATCGAAGTAATGGATCCATCTGGAAGAGTAACTGGGGTTGGGTTTTTCAGAGACCAATGATGAGTGAAAAGATTAAGGTTATTGCACATATAGCTTGTCGCTCCATTATCTATGATCCATGAACCTGCATGTGTATGAGAAACAGCAGAAGTATCAAGGAATTTAACCATACCTGCAAAATCAACACATCCAACGAAATTCTCCATTGTTGCTTCTCCTTCCAGGCATTTGTCTGTGTCCAGAGGCGTTTCCACTGCAGCGGCCAGATTCGTATAAGCTTTAGGAACTGATTTTCCTTGGCTTTTCTTCAGCTTCTTATACCAATCAGGAATTCCATGGATGAGAAAACATGTTTCTGTTGTATGACCATTTTTGCGGCATTTTGAGCACCATTTATCTTGGGTTGCAGTGACATGTTCTCTACCTTGTTTATTCTGATCATTCTTTGAATTTGAGGATGATCCTTTTGTGTGTAATGCCATGTTATCGTTGTTTGCAGCTGCAAGCACATTTTCCCTTTGTTGCTCTATCTTCTCGATAATTGCAAAAACCTTTCCCAAAGATAGGAGTGGTTCCATTAGAAGTATTTGATTTGTTGTTGGTTCATAGTAGTCTTGCAATCCATTTAGGAATTGTGTGACCCGGATAAAGTTCTCTCGTTCAGCATAAAGCTTTCCTACTTTACAGGTGCAAGTTTGAGCAGCTTCGCATTTGCAGCACGGTAATGGGAGGATTCTTGTAAGTTCTTCCCAAAGCTTGTTTAGTTTATTGAAGTACATTGTTATTGGAAGGGTTCCTTGCGTTAAGGAGTTGAGTTCTTTTTGGAGTTTTGAAAACAGAGGTCCGTTTGCCTCAGCAAATCTTTCTTAAGTCCTTCCATAATGTTAGTGCATTTGTTGCATACATGAAAGTTTCAGCTATCTCCCCATTCATTGAGTTGAGTATCCATGATTTTACTGTTGAATCTACTGCTTTCCAGACTGCATATTCAGTAGAGGTTGAGCTGGCGATGGGGACGTCTCCTGTAACAAAACCAAGCTTCATCTTGGATTCTAATGCTAGTTCCATTGACCGTCTCCAGATTTTGTAATTTCTTCCATTGAAAGGCACATTGACTATGATCTGAGTAGAGTTTTCATTTCCCGTTAACCTGAGTGGGTCGAAGGTTGGTTGAGTGATTGTTGCAACAACTTTTCCAGTATCGTTACCGCTCGTCTCTTCTTCCTTTGTCATTGCTCCGATACCATGTAAAGAAGGGAGAACGTTAATGCAGAATGATCTGGAATTGTGTTGCTGCTGTTGGTTTGGAATATTTTTCTTATAATGTCTTACAATGGTTTGTACATGTATTTAAAGAACAAAATTGCATAAAAACAATCTAGCTACTCAAGTTCCAAATCTTCCGTTCTTATGCATAATCTTTTGTTATCTGACAAGTCATGGACATGATCAAACTTGTGGCCGCTTCCTTTGATCAATATCAAACGCATCATGTACCAACTGTACTATTTCAACGTGTGAATTCTTCACAATTATCACGTGTGCATTTGGTGTAATAAGCCCTTGCTTCCTCCGGCATGCAGTGGAGAAGCCTCCCCAATTTTTGTAAGGCGCCCTATTATCGGGATGTCTTTGGTCCACCCTAGTGGGCGTGGGCCCAAAAACATATCGGGATGTCTTTGGCCCATAAATAAAGAAACAATAGCCCATTAATAGGCCCAAATATCTTAAATGTTTTTAAGATATTTGGGCCTATTAATGGGCTATTGATTCTATATTTATGGGCCAAGACCTATATGCAGAAACTAAGGATAAAAAATCCTACCATTCACTTGAACAAAACTGGAAAGGCCTGAAACAATGGCTTGGTGTGGTTCTTCAAGATCATTCAGTTCGACAGCTAGAACTTATAGATTCTATTCATCCACGCCTCAATATCTTCATAATTTCCGGCGCCCACCTCCCCTCTTCAAAATCTGCTTCGTTCCATGTCACGAACATAAATCCCTCACTCACATTATTGTCTATTCCTAATGCAGGGCATGAAGAAAGAAGAAATCAAGAAGGAGCTCACGAACCAAAGGGAATTTCCAAACAGGAAGGAATTCACGAAGAAGAGGAAAATGGATCTCAACCCACCAATTAATCTTAAGTCCAATATATGATTATCTAAATCCAATATGTAGTTGATATCTTAGGAATAGTCCTTAAGACCCAACGTGTTTTTATCTTTTCACTGCTGCCCCAAACGCTTCGGTGAATGACACATATACGGAGCATGACTACCAATCCCAGATCCAGCACCTTTTCGACTCCCAACTGGACCTACGACAATCTATTAAGCACCAAATTTTGGAATTAGAAGAGAATCTTAAAGATAACAGCAAGTCAATGCACACTCAGTTGCTTAACATATCACAACAGCTACGCTCTTTAGTCCAAGAACGTTATGTTCTTGGTAGTGGCAATTCCCCTCTTCAAACAACCCGCCCAACTGTTTCGACTACACCTCAACAGACAGAACCTGCTCATCCAATACCTCCTCCGCATATTCACCTACCAAAGTTAGAGATCCCTTCATTTGATGGCTCGGAACCAAGGAGCTGGCTCCGCCAAATCTCTCAATACTTCCACGTCATGGGACATATACCCAAAACTAGATGGATTGATTACGCCACAGTTTCGTTCACCGGAAAAGCTGATCGTTGGTTACATGGTTACCGATCTTCCGTACTGAACCCTGTATGGGACGACTTTGTCTTGGAACTTTTGCTCAGGTTCGATGATCTTGATCCAAAGCGTGTCTTGGGGGACTTTCTAAAGATTCGACAAATCGGTTCCCTGTCCGAGTACCTAGACCGCTATGAAGATATGAGATCACATGTATCATCGATGCACCCATCTCTACCTTCGTCTTATTTCACTTCCATCTTGGTTAGTGGACTCAAAGATAACCTCCGCATTGCTGTATCCCATGCCGGGTTACGAACAGAATCTGAGGTCAAACGTTTCGCCAAACAGAAGGAAGAAGAATTCTCGGCGTTTTGCTCATCATTTAAGGAACCAATCTTACCTGTAAAGCAACCGCAGGCTCCAACCTCTTTTCGACCTCCTCAGCGATTTCAGAAACACCTCATTCCAGATGATGTTGTCAAGGAACGTCTGGATAAACATCTTTGTATCAAATGTGGGTTGCCATATTCTAGAGATTATAAATGTCACCTCAAACAGTTTTATTTGCTCCAGGGCGAAGATGAAGAAGACTCACTAGAGACACACAATACTCCAACACTTGATTTCCCTAATTCCAGCCTCCCTGTTGTTACTACCCCTGATGAGATAATTTCTCTCAATGCTATTTCCGGGGAAACAATGGAGAACCATCTCCGTATGATAGGTCGTCATTTGAATCACGACATTCATATTCTAATTGATACGGGGAGCACTAGTAGTTTTCTTGATGAAGGATTTGCATCCTCTTTGTCGCTCCCTAAATTGCAGGCTCTCCCATTAATCGTGGCCACTCCCGACGCCAGCCGGACAATTAGCAAGGAAGTATGTAAAGATTTTAATTAGACTATCCAATCTCACGCTTTTTGCTTTACTTTCAGGACCTACAACCTCCGTGGAACTTACGACATGATCTTGGGGGGTAATTGGCTTCGTCTACACATCCCTTTCACCGGTGATCTTAAGAAAATGCTCTTTACGTTTCATATCGCTGATTGACCTGTTACTCTCCCCTGTCTGCATTCAGCAGCCTCATTATCGTTGATAAGTGCCGAAGAGCTCGGAAAAACCATAAGGAAACCTTCCACATTATGGTTGGGACGCTTATACGCAATTGATACCACCCCGATCCGTACTCCAACAATTAATCCGGTAATTCAATCAATTCTTGTGAAATATGATTCTCTTTTTCAGGAACCAAAGACACTGTCGCCTTTACGTGCTATAGACCACCAAATTCCGCTGATTCAGGATGGTAAACAAAAAAAGTTTCCTCCCTACAGAATTCCCCACCACCTCAAAGGAGAATTGGAGAAAATCATAAAAGAACTTTTAGAATTTGGTTTCATCAGACCAAGTACTAGCCCGTTTTCATCTCCGGTCCTCTTAGTCTCCAAGAAGGATGGCTCTTGGCGCATGTGCGTCGATTACCGGTATCTTAATAGTATTTCATTAAAAAATCCATTTCCTATTCTTATGGTTGATGATTTACTTGATGAGTTATATGGTGCAAAATTTTTTTCTAAACTTGACTTACGATTGGGTTTTTTCCAAGTTCGCATGCATTCTCAAGATGTTTGTAAAACTAGTTTTACTACTCATTTGGGACATTATGAATTTCTTGTCATGCCTTTTGGATTAGCTAATGCACCGTCTAAGTTTCAATCACTTATGAATTCGATATTTGCTTCCATCATTCGTAAGTTTGTGCTAGTTTTCTTTGATAATATTCTCATTTATAGTAAATCATGGCATGAACATCTTGATCATATTTCTCAAACCTTGTTGATTATGGAATCTAACGGCCTTTTGGCAAATAAGTCCAAATGTTCTTTTGGCCAACATTCACTGGAGTATCTCGGCCACATTATTTCATCACAGGGAGTCTCCACTGACCCTCAAAAAATTTTGAGCATGATTGATTGGCCAGTCCCTAAAAATATTAAGGAGCTCCGTGGTTTTCTAGGACTTACGGGATACTATCGTCAGTTTATTCGCAACTACGGAATTCCCAGTCGCCCTTTCACACTGCTGCTTAAAAAAGATTCTTTCCAATGGTCACATTCTGCAACAGATGCCTTTAATGTTCTTAAAAAAGCAGTCAGCTCTACACCAGTGCTTTCACTACCGAATTTTTCCCAACCATTCACCCTGGAGACTGATGTTTGTGATTTAGGCATTGGAGCTGAACTCACTCAATCTGCTCACCCGGTGGCATTTTTCTCTAAGGCTTTGGGAGTTAAGTTCCAAGGTTATTCAATTTATGAGAAAGACTTAATTGCAATGGTTCATTCGGTAATCAAATGGAAGCATTATCTTATGGGTCGTACGTTTTATATACGAAGTGATCACCAGAGTTTACAATTTCTGAAGAACCAACGTCTCAGTACTTTATTTCAGCATAAATGGATGGCCAAATTAATGGGGTTCACATTTGAAATTCAGTACAAAGCAGGAAAAGAAAATCTAGCTGCGCATGCCATTTCCCGATCTGCTGCTCTCTTCCCCATCACTTCTGTTCAACCAGTATGGCTCCAGGAGATACAAGAGTCTCAAGCTAAGGATCCTACATTATCTCCTATCATCAAGGGAAAGCTCCTTCACTCATCTGCATTCCCCACTTATACTCTTCATGGGGGCTTACTTTCATACCGCAACCGCCTCTGTATCGCTAATGATCCCGAAATTAAGGGCAACATATTTCTTTCATTACATTCCTCTCCTGTTGGTGGTCATTCAGGCATCACTACTACCTATCATCGTATTAAGTCTCTCTTTTATTGGTCGAAGATGAAAAATGATATTACCTCTTGGATTCAATCATGTGATGTATGCAGTAGGATTCATTTCGACCTTTCGGCCTCACTCGGATTACTTCAGCCGCTGCCAATTCCTGAAAAACAGTGGGATAGCATTAGTATGGACTTCATCGAAGGCTTACCGTTATCATCTTCGAAAAACTCTATCTTCGTAATAGTGGATCGTTTTAATAAGTATGCTCACTTCGTGGCTCTCTCCCATCCATATTCAGCACAAGATATTGCCACTATATTCATTGACACCATCTATCGCCTCCACGGACTTCCGACATCGATCATCTCAGACCGAGACCCGATCTTTACTAGTTCTCTATGGACAGAACTCTTACGGCTTATCGGAGTTCATCTCCGCCTATCTTCGGCTTATCATCCACAAACGGATGGGCAAACCAAAAGGGTAAATCAATGTCTTGAGACTTACCTCCGTGGCATGTGTCTCGATCACCCTCATCAATGGACCAAGTTTCTTCAGTTAGCTGAATTATGGTATAACAGTTCATATCATACCGGCTTAAAAATGTCCCCTTTCCAAGCACTCTATGGTTATCCGCCTACCTTGCTTCCTTGGGGCTCATCAAGCTTCGTCCCTCATGATCCATCATCAACTTTTATCCTCGACCGCCAAAACCTCAACAAGACACTCCGCCAGACCCTGCTTCAGGCTCAACAACGAACTAAATATTATGCTGATACCCATAGAAGCGAAAGAACTTTTGCAGTTGGAGATTTAGTATACCTCAAGTTGCAACCCTACCGCCAGAATTCCCTTTCCCTTCGGCGAAATCTTAAGCTTGCTGCCCGGTACTATGGTCCATATCTCATTTTTGTGCGAATTGGACCTTCTGCTTATCGTTTGGACTTACCACCCACGTCTAAACTTCATCCTGTTTTTCATGTTTCCCTTCTCAAAAACACATAAGCCCTTCCATAGACCCTTCTTGGCAATTGCCTAATTTTTCATCATCGGGCACACTTCCACCGCAACCCCTCCAAGTACTTGGTCGACGTCTTGTTCCCCGTCGTAATCAGCCTCTTACTCAACTGCTGATCCATTGGTCAGACACTTCACCTTCAGCTGCGACATGGGAGGATCTTCCTTGGCTGCGTCGCCGTTTTCCCGACTTTGATCCTTGGGGTCAAGGATCGTCTTCAGGGGTAGGTAATGTCACGAACATAAATCTCTCACTCACATTATTGCCTATTTCTAATGCAGGGTATGAAGAAAGAAGAAATCAAGAGGGAGCTCACGAACCAGAGGGAATTTCCAATCATGAAGGAATTCACGAAGAAGAGGAAAATGGATCTCAGCCCACCAATTAATCTTAAGTCCAATATATGATTATCTAAATTCAATATGTAGTTGCTATCTTAGGAATGGCTCTTAAGGCCCAACGTGTTGTTACCGTTGTTTTTGTTACCGTTAGGAACTATGCCTATAAAAGGCCCAGAACGTCTCTGTGCTGAACATCTTTGGAAATTCAAATCAAATCTGCATCTTATCTATATTTCTCCTTTATCTCCTTCATTCTCCCTTCATCCCTCTCTTCCACTTCCTAAGACGACTTAGGAACGTGTCATTCTAGGTTTCCGATATTGAATTCGACACTACACGAATCCGGCGTTTTATTCATTTTATTTAATTTTGAACTGTGAGTTTCTCGTAATTTTGTTGATTTGGAAAGACACAATTACGGAAGGAAATTGACTCAATCAATTTCCCATTCCTTTCCGTGATCAATTGATTCTACAAATCATATTCATTCCTTTTATATGTAATATTTCCTAGTTTCTCTTTTGTAATCCATTTATACGGCTGGCTGTGTATATGATGAATAAACAAAAAAATCAAAACAGTGAATACTGTTGTTCTTCTTCTCACTTTCGGCAGATTCCTTCAAATTAGCAAATTTGTTTAGACTTTATTGGTGGAATATTATCTAAAATGCAGGACATGGTGGATCTAGTATTGCCTCCGCGTTTTTTGGTCATCCGAGGGCAAGCTGGCTCCTCAACTTCTTAAGGTTTTTTTATTGGTATATGAGTGTCTGTATCTATTTATAATATAAATAACAAATGATTTATTATTATAACATTGTCAGTTTTTAAATTTACTAATATATCAATGATGATATATTTTCAATAAAATTAATTATGTTAATATTTAACAAAAATACGAGTTTTCAAAATAAAGAATAATAGTTAATTTCTCCAATAAATTCAATTTTGATAATATTAGTCAAATAATATTTTTGTTAGATTTAATCCATATTATAATTCAAAATGTTAAACAATTATAATTATTTATCCAATTTGTTTATACAATGTTTTCATATCGGTCCGGATCGGTATGAGCAGTACGACTGGTATATTGGACATTACCAAATATATTTTATTTTTTAAAAAATAATATTTAATTAGTTTTTAGGATCGGATCCGGAAATAACCGGAAATCGACCATAATACTAGATATCAGACGGTACGAAAAAGAATACCGATCAAACCCGATATTCAACGTACCGGACGGTATACCGTTCGATATGAAAACATTGTGTTTATTACATAATGTGTAATTCTTTAAGTACCCTAATCGGATGCTTAATAAATTAACGAATTTCATACTCTCACATCCCAAATTTCACACCTCACACCCTTGCTAGTGCAACATAGTCAGAAGGACGATTACCCAAATCAGTATCTATATACACTAATTACATATAAGTTAAAAATTTAATATATATATATATATTAATCATTAGATATATATATTAAATGAGTTAATACATAATTACTAAATATAATAGTTTATATCAAATTAAAAGTAAAAACAATTAGGAAAATTTTGTAGGTTAACATTGTCAGGTTGTGACACTTTAAATTGATTTTTTTTAAAAATTTAAAAATATGAGGTTGGTTCTATATTAATAGGAACCGACCTAAATTTTTTTAAAATTATTTTTAAAAATAAAAACGAAAAAATGTATTGTTTTCATTAAATAAAATAAATTACAAATTAAGAAGATGAAGAGACTATTATTTTAATTAATAAAATGAATTAATGATTAAGAATATGAAAAGACGTTGTAATTGATTAATGGAAATAATAAGTTAATCAATAATTAAAATGAAATTAATTATAATGAATTAGAATGTTAATAAAAAGAAATAGTAATTTAAATTAAATTTATTTATTTATTTATTTATTAAAACAATATTTATAAAAAGTAAAAATATTTTGATATTTTTTAAAAAAGAAAAACATTTAATATAAATGATTTCAAAATTTTAATTATAAATAATTATTAATTAGAATTTATACTATAAAGCAGTGTTCCAAAATTGGATCGGACCTATACCCAAAATAAATTTGCAGAAGAGAGAGGAAGCCATGATTTTTTTTTTGTATAATTATGTAGGGTTCACCAATATTAGTTATTTTTTGATCCTTGCATTTTTAAAAAAATACAAAAGTATTACTTCAAGTGTAATCCAGTTTAACGAAGAAATATTAATTTAAAATAAATTAATAAAAATATTTAATAATATATGCTAAAAAAGACACAAATAATTACTTATATATTTCTCATATTCTTCTTTTTTTAAAATTAAATGTAAGACATTGTGATATTTGTCTATTTAAATTAAATTAAATACTTTTGTATGGATGTGTGAAATAATTGATACAAAAATCGATATCGTTTAGGGTTAATCATTTTTTATGCTTATAAATCCTAACACGAAGATTCATATTTGGATATGGAAGATTTTGAGAGATTATGTTATTAAGATTTAAATATCATATTACCTTAAATAAATTATAAAGATTAGGGCAACTTTGAATAAGATACTCATATTATTATTCTATATTATTACATTACATGAACAACTTCTTATAATTTTTTGAGCAGCAGATGAAAAACACACACCATTGAATTTTGAATAATTTGCAATAGAATTTGAAGATATAGTTTTGGAGAGCAACGATTTTGACGATTAGTAAACTATCACCTTTTGGTGTTACAACATGGATAATCATACTATTTTGGAATTTTTATTTAATGGATATAATTACAATATACATAAATTAAATAATTTAAAAACATTAAAATAACAAAAACGAGTCAAACCGGTTCTCAACCGGTTTAGACCGAACCGAACGGATGATCGGTTCGTATTTCCGGTCCGGTTTTAGAACATAGCTATAAAGTATAAAATATAATTAATTTTTGAACTAACATTATATCTATATAAATTGGAGGCTAGACTTTTTAGTATATTTAATTATATGATGATTTGACTAATTAAAATAAATATATTATTTAATTAAAAAATGTCATCACTACTAGATTAGTAATTTGCAATATGTCAGGGATATTTTATTTATTATTTTAAAGTTAGTGTCATTAAAAAGTTATTCTTTTCTGACATTGCTACATGTCAGTGACATTAGTATAATAGGTGTAATGTGACAATGCTAATAAAATTTTCGGGATATTGTGTAAAATAGAGTGAATTTTAGGTGACGTATATTTTTGTGGTAATTCGTGTTTCCCAAACAAGAGCGGGACAATCGCTTTTCGCAAAGGCGATTCGCATTTGGCAAAAGTGACTCGCTTTTGGAAAACGTGAGTCACTTTTGTCAAACACGATTGATCAAATTTAATATTTTTTAATAATTTTTAATGTAATTTTCAATTTATATCATATTTTCATCTTCAACTCATTATTTATCGTATTCTATACGAGTGTAAATAATCTAAATCGATATAATTTCGAAATAAAGATATTATATTATATAATACACAAATGTTTCATTAACTACGAAAATACAAAAAAATAGCACACCAAAAAATGTAAGAACGACAAAATAGATTGATTGTGGTATAAATTTAGTATGATATGAATCATATATATTGAGTTTGTAAAACATAATACAAAAGTTGAACAATTTTTTATTTGTTATTTATATAGATATAACACTTAGGTAAATAACACAATAATGTGTTATATAAAATGAATATATTTATTATGAAATTAAAAACATCAATATTATTTAAATTAATTATGAGTAGAATATGAAAATAAAATATAAACTAAAAATTACATAAAAAATTATTATTAAAAAATATTAAATTTAACTAATCGTGTTTGGTAAAGTCGAATCGTTTTTGGCAAAAGTTACTCGCTTTTGCCAATGCGATTGATTAAATTTTTGAATTTTTTATCCACTCGTGTTTGGGAAACAGGAGTCAAAGCAATATTTAACGCTTGCGTTTCCCAAACGCGAATGACCACAGAAAACACATGCGCATTAAAATACACCCTCAACTTACAGTCAATTTTGGAACATTATCCGAGCTGTCCCACCTTACATTTTCTCGAGTGAAATCTTAATCTATATGTTTTATGTTCATATGAAAATTATTTGTTATATATGCTTAAGATTAAGAAGAGATTGTTAAATGATATCTTAATATATATAACTTAATAATATGTGAGTTGTAATGTTTGAACTAATGAGCTTTTACATTGGGTCATTGAGATATGTGTTAATTATGGTTGATCAACAATAAAATGAGAAGTTTGCTCTAGAGAGTGCAATAACTTCTTTGGTTTTAATTGAAGGAGATTACAAGAATCGAGAAGAGTTTGTGTTAGAAATTCAAGGTGATCGAAGTAGTCTATTCGAGATATCCTTTGTTTGGTTTGATTTATTGGTGTAATCTTGATTACTTTTGGTTTGGTTTTCCTTGCATATCCTGGCTTGGTGTCCCCGGTTTTCTCGCTTTCCGAGTGAACAAATCTTGTGTTCTTTTCTTTGCATGCTTTATAATATATATGTAGTAAAATTAAGATAAAATTCAACATTCAATAATAAGATCTTTATGTATAAAAAGCATTTATACATTAACTTCAACACTTTTCGCTGTTCTTGTGAAGATCGATAGTAATTTCTTTGTGATTGGTACGTGTCTTATAAATGTAGGCATGTTACACAGCCGCACCGCATAGGAACCATAAAGATTTGTTATGCTCTTTGTTCTATCCATGTAAATGATTCAACCAAGTCCTTCACCAAACAATGGTACAATGCGAATGTATTTTGAAAATTTTATTTTGTATTTTGATTGTTAAGATTGATGTGTGATAGAATGGAAATTATGTTTGGCATTACATGTATGTATGAGTTTAGGTTCATCAAGAAATTGGAGCATGATTTCCGTTAAGTTCAGTTAAGTTAAGTTAAGTTCAGTTCATGATGCGTTTAGCTTTGATCAATGTTCCTGAGAGTTATGATAATCGAGTATATTGTGTGTTGTGGATGTGTGTTAGTGAGTCATGGTGTTGCCGGTGTTTGATTCCGTTTATGTGGATTGGACAAGTTGTTCTTGTATTGAAATTACTTTAAAAATTGTTCAAGTTGTTCTTGTATTGAAATTCCTTTTAAAAAAGGTTTTTTTGCGCTGGTACATCTAGGAAACAATAATGTTTTTGTGATTTTTGAAATTCATAAAACCGTCTATCTGGATGAAGTGTGTCTCAAGTCTAGTCTCGTGATTATGATTTTCGCCACACTTTTCATGGATGCCCATAATGATCCTATAAGTTCAAATGTTTTTGTGGTCCTTTATTGTAATGGAAGACCATGAATGGCCACCCATATAATTCTAGCATTGGAATACGAGTCATCGCTCCATTTTTTCATATCCGTACACTACTCATGCCATAAAATCTTGACATGAACCAAGAACCAATCACGTTTCCGAGTGTGTTGCATCAAAGTGATGTCCTATCTTGCATTAATCGTACTATTGTTGTCAAATTGAGTTCTACATTTAACTTACATTGTAAGCTTGTAGTCGTAATTCCTTCCTTCAATGGTGCCACGATACTATATTGTAGCCATGCAAGATATGTGCAAATGTCATCTGTCACCAATAAATCATTATGATTCTCTTATATATAGTTTCTTTTCACCTAGAACTCCCTTGAAGCAATATGAATGTCATTTAGCTTTTCATTGTTGACATGAGGAAGGTTAGTAGGGAATGCTATTATATCCTCTATATCTAGTAAATGTCTTTTACCTGCATCATCGGGCGTGTCAGTCACTCAACTATTGTCACTAGTTGTTGTTGTCGGTGTTTTGATAGGTTGCTTAATGCTCGTAGAGGTTCCTTACCAAAATGTCATGAAACGAGGTAACAAATTCTACTCTTCGATAACCATCCAAAGGTATTGGTTGTTTTGCTTCACCTCTTACTCGATTCATTGTTTGTGTCATTCTCATTGGTTATTTACTCACGCTTTCCCTTAACTTGAACGACCGAGCCAAATACAATCCAAATGCTGCAGTGATCCATATAATTTTTTTTACCCAATAAAGTTAACGAATCTAAACCTGAATCTGCACAGTTCTTTCTTCCAGATGCGCCACACGCTCCATGTTTTGCTCAAATTGACCTTTAAAGCTTTTAAAGGTGGAAAATATTTAATTTGTAAGATTAATTTTATTTTTATGTGGAAATCATTGGTAATTGACGTGACACAAATAAAACATGATTTTTATGTAAAATCCTGAGAACTGAGAGAAAAACATACATGGTACAAAACAATGAATACCACAAAAAGTTGAAATACAATGAATACAAAACAATACCCAATAAAAAGAAACACATAATGTAATATTGCATTTTAAGGTTGTCTCGTGGGACTCTCATCATTTATCCTCCCCTAAAGTATTTCCCTATTTATATGAAAATAATGGTTAAGCATTGAAGCTATGTAGATCGTTGGTCGTAGTCCCTCGTTGACATTCACAAAAATGTCTATAAACTATCGAATGCGAAGGCCAAGCTCCATATGGTTGCTTATGACCCTATCAACATAATATATTGTTGGGTTATTCTTTTCCACTCGATCATAGATGTGAGTTATGGTCTAGCAAGAATGTATTATCTGTGGTATTTAGAGCACCATAGGATGAAATTATAGAAAATGACTATCAAAATTAGAATAAACATGTAAATTTGAAAAACGTAATAATAAAGACTGATCAAATGAGGAATTATTTAAAATGTAAAGATTTCTAGAGACATGTCTGACAGCTAGGATAGTTTTACTCTGCGGCTCTTGAAATATGCAATTAGATGCTGTAAAGATTGTGAGAATATTGGAAAAAAGTCAATTTGTATATAGATATCAAATTGAATCGAAATAAAGGGATACATAAGACACTATTTCAATTGAGAGATTGGTGTATGGTAATGGGACCAATTTGAGTGAAAGTACATTAGGAGGCATCAGTTAATTAAACAGGGGTTTGGAATTCAAAAGAAGTACAATTAGTAAATTAATATATATAATGATATATATATTTAATGTTTCAGTATCCACAATCCAAAAACTTTAAACCAATGAATGCATATTATTTGTAGAAGGAATGTTACATGTGAAATTTGTCTGCAAAGTGAAAAGTGAATCTGATGAGATGTTAAGAGTCGTTGTATATCCTCATGACTTGAAGGCTAAGTGGGTGTATTTGTCTTTTGCATTTGTGTACGAGATTGATTAGATCTTGCGAGGAAATATGGTAAGTCTGATCGTGTGTCCTTTTGTGCGATGCATATTCTAATCTCCATCGTTTTTTTTTATGGATCCAGAAATTATAAGATAACATTTGATTACAGAAGCTAGGAAATTGATCTGCAATTAGGAAGAGAAATCGTAGGAGTGGCGGGGAAGCTTCCATAGTGGTTACACAATTGAGAAAATTTTCTTATAATAGTAAACTTGATCATTCTAATCACATTCTTGAGTTTTCTGTCAAAACTATACTAAAGGTTGTTAATATGAGACATTAACTCATATTAACTTTCTACAATGTGACATTATGATGCAGCCGTTGTTCCCTTCTCATGAATGAATATGTATTAAATATACTATACATTCTAGATAGCTAATCGTTAGAATTCTTTGTATAAATCTAGGACCATTCATTGTATTGATAACAGTTTTCATTTCTAATGAATCAATCTTTCAATTCATTACTTCACCAAGTTAATATGGTATCAGAGCATATATAGCCTGCGTGCAATCTGTTTCTTTTTCACTTTCTATCCTTCTTTAGCTTTCTGCATTTCTTCTATGCCCCAAAAATGGTTGAAAGCCGACCCAATTCTCCATCCAAAAATGCTGCTAAAATAACAACCATAGATCACTCTTCTCCCTACTATATTGGTCCAAACGACAATACCGACATTGCTCTCAAAGCACCCCTTACAAGTTCAAGTTACTTCACTTGGGCACGAAATATCCGTCTCGGCTTGTCCATCAAACATAAAATGAGATTTCTCACCGGAGCTATATCAGAACCAAGTATAACGCTATGAGGATTGGCAAAGGTGCAATGATTTTCTAATCGCTTGGCTTCTTCGCTGCCTACCCGACTCGATAGCTGCAACTATATTTTATAAAAGGACTGCTTGTATATTTGGTTAGCATTAAAACAAAGGTATTGCCAACCCGATGACTCAAGAGTATGTGACATTTCTCGAGAACTTGGTACTATCCAACAAGGCCCCTTGTCTATTGAGGACTTGTTCGCCAAGCTCTCGGGTCTTTGGGCAGAATTTGACAACTCACGTCCGACTCCTAATTGCACTTGTGGTGGATTCAATATTTTTCAAAATCAGATTGAGAAAGACAAGATTTACTTGTTCTTGAATTCCCTAAATCAAGAATTTGGAGCAATACACTCCCAACTACTTCTTCGAAATCATTTTCCGACCATGGATCAAGTGTTTAGCTCGTTGAATCAAGAAGAGCAAAGACTTAAAAAGGGAATTCTCCCGCTGCCCATTAATGCATCTGCTCTCCTTGACAAGGTAGAATCACATGAACAGAACCATATTGGTGGTTCCAGCAGCAAGGCAGGCGGTTTCCAACAACAATTTTTCAAAAAGAAGTGTGGCCACTACGGATTGAACAACCATACGATTGATCAATGTTACAAATTAATCGGATATCCTAAGGATTACAAATCTAAGAGATTTAGAGGCAACAAAAACTCGTCATTTTCTTCTAATGTCGTTATAAATGAAGCAGGGGCACGTGATGAAGAAATGGTACAAATGACTAATGTTCAATTCAAAAATCTCTTTCCACATGCATCTACCAACACCTCCGCCGCTACTACCAATAATCACATCACTACGCCCATGAACAATGACAATTTCGCCGGTAAATCCTCTAAAAGTCAAATTCGGTGGATTATTGATTCGGGTGCTAGTGAGCACATGTGTTGCAATATTAATCTCTTTGAGACTATTTTACCTATGAAAGGAATAGTAAGATTTCATAATGGTAAATCTACCACGATTACTCATATTGGTACAGTAAGGTTAAATTCACGCCTAATATTGTCTAATGTACTTTTTATTCATACTTTTAAAGTTAATTTATTATCTATTAATAAGTTGCTAATTCAACATAATTTAGCTATTATTTTCCGGTTTTATGATTGTATTTTTCAGGACTTGTCTACATGGACGACGATTGGTACGGGTAGAATAAGCCAAAATTTATATTTTTTTGACCAAGAGTTTATTTCTCATTCGATGTATAAACCTATTGTTTCCGGATTTTTTTCTGATTTTTTGTACTCTACTACTACTAATATTTGCACTCATTCTAAGCATGATTTTCTTTCTATTTATGGCGCCATCGTCTTGGTCACCCCTCACATGGTGCACTTGCACATCTTAATAAACATACACCGCACATCACAAGTATGCCGCACAAAGTATGTCTTATATGTCATTTAGCTAAAAAAAAAAGGTTACCATTTCCCACATATAGTAAGACCACTACAAAATTATTTGAAATTTTACACATTGATACTTGGGGACCTTATCGGCATGCTAGCATTGGTGGTTATAATTTTTTCCTTAGTATTGTATATGATTACTCACGATGTACTTGGTTCTATCTCATGCGGCGAAAAAGCGATGCCTCTACCATCATTTCTAATTTTGTATGCATGATTAAGACTCAATTTTCATCCTTGGTAAAAGTCATTCGCAACGACAATGCACCAGAATTCAAGTTGCCAACGTTCTACTCGACACATGGGATACTTCACCAAACTATTTGTGTAGAGACATCACTACAAAACGGTAAAGTGGAACGTAAGCACAAACACCTCCTTAATGTTGCTCGTGCTCTTCTTTTCCAAGGACACTTGCCCATTCATTTTTTGGGGTATCCGGTACTTACGGCCACACATTTAATTAATCGTATTCCAATGAAAATCTTAAGTTATTCTACTCCTTATGAACGGGTTCTTGACAAAAAGTCATCTTATGATCACCTTCGGGTCTTTCGATGTTTATGTTTTGCCTCAACTCTTAAGCGTGATTGGACAAAATTTGACAAGAGAGCCCGTCAATGCATTTTTCTTGGATATCCTATTAGAACAAAAGGTTTTATTTTATACAATCTAGAAACTAAAGAAATTTTTATCTCTCGAGATGTCTATTTCATGAACACGTATTTCCTTTTTCATCTAATTTTCAATTGGACTTAAACACACCAAATTATTCTACTAATGATGTTCTTGAGCGCAGGACTCCATTTATTCCACTATTCGAGACGAATACTCAAGAAAAATGTGTAGTTTCTACCATTAATGACACTCTTGAGATTCCGACTTCTATGGTCACAAATCCATAGATTGATGAGTCTCACTCAAATCCACTCTCTTCAAGTGATGTATCAGCAAATGACATCCATGATGAAAATATTGAAACATCAAACATTGACCCGAACTCTTTGACCACTCAAAGGCCTCGTTGGAATATCAGATTGCTTGCGTACCTCCAGGATTTTCAGCATGATGTACACACACATTATTCTACGGATTACCCTCTCAGCTCTATATTATGCTCTCATCGATTATCTCCTAACTTCGCTGCATTCTCTAGCGTCTTGAACAATATGGTCGGCGGATTCTTATGAAGAAGCAAGTCGACATCCATGTTAGATACAAGCTATGGAGTCTGAAATTGATGCGCTTCAAACTAATGGCATATGGACTATTGAACTCATTCCAAAGAAACAACATACTATTGGTTGTAAATGAGTATTCAAATCGAAACTTAATTCCGATGGAACAATCGAGCGATACAAAGCACGTCTAGTTGCCAAAGGTTTTAAACAGATTCAAGGATTTGACTATGAAGAAACTTTTAGCCGACAGTTAAGCACACTACCTTGTGATTATTTCTAGCACTAGGAGCAACCCAAAATTAGAATATTCGACAAATTGATATCACCAACGCCTTCCTGAATAGTGATCTCCAAGAAACCATATTTATATATGCTCCTCCAGGTTATCCTCTCAAGGGGGAATGTCCTCCAACTTACAAACTCTCTTGCCGATTAAACAAAGTTCTTTACGGTCTCAAACAAGCTTCTCGGAGTTGGAACTCTAAATTCAACAGTATCTTAACATCTTATGGATTTACTCAGCAAGGCTGATTGTTCTCTATTTACAAAACGACTCCCAAATGGAATTTTCATATCATTACTTGTGTGCGTCGATGACATTTTAATAGGATGCAAGTCTCAACTAGCTTTGGAAAAGGTCATTAGCCATCTATCTAGTCAACTAAAATTGAGGGACCTTGGGGTTTCCAAATACTTCTTGGGCATTGAAATAGGGAGATCAAAACAAGGAATTATGTTATGTCAACAAAAATATACCCTTGATCTACTCAATCAATACGGACTATTGGGAGGTAAACCGATGAAAACGTCCATTGAAGTAAGCTACAAGTTGTCTCAAAATGACTCTGAAAGCTTACCAGATCCAAGCGGATACCGAAGGCTAATCGGTCAACTCATATACCTCACTTTTACAAGACCGGATATATCCTATGATGTTCAGACTCTTGCACAATTCATGACAATGCCTACCCAACTCCACAATACCGATGTCTTTAGAATAATCAAATATCTTAAGGGATCCCCGAGTAAAGGTATACTTCTCAATGCTAATTCTCCTTTGCAATTACATGTTTATAGCGATAGTGATGGGGCAAAATGTCTAGACACTCGTCGTTCTGTTTTTTGTTTTAGTATTTTTTTAGGTACAAGTCTTATAAGCTAGATATCAAAGAAGCAAAACACAGTCGCAAGAAGTTCGACTGAAGCAGAGTATCGAGCAATGTCATCCACTGCATGCGAAATTACATGGCTTAAACACTTGCTATCAGATTTTGGAGTTTCACACACCCAAGCAACACCACTATATTGTGATAACAAATTGATCACTCTCATTTCAGCCAATCCGGTCCAACACGAATGATCAAAACATTTTGAATTAGATTGACATTTTGTTAGAGAAAAGGCGGAAGAAGGTATCATCAAGGTTTTGAACATCGAATCACAAGACCAAATTGCCGATATCTTCACTAAAGACTTTGGAGTTTCACAACATGAGCGGCTATGCTTCAAGATGAACATGATTAACATCTATGCTCATCTTGAGGGGGATGTCAAAAGTATACTAAATGTTGTTAATATGAGACATTAACTCATATTAACTCTCTACAATGTGACATTATGATGCAGCCGTTGTTCCCTTCTCGTGAATGAATATGTATTAAATATACTATATATTCTAGATAGCTAATTGTTTAAAATTCTTTGTATAAATCTAGGACCCTTCATTGTATTGATAACAGTTTTCATTTCTAATGAATCAATCTTTCAATTCATTATTTCACCAAATTAATATTTTCTATGTTAAATTTATTGTATGTTTATTATTTTTGGATTCCAGAGTGTAATAAAACTGATTGGTGTTCAAGTATGTGGCGCAATATAATACTGGTTGGAGTTGGAGGCCCAGCCCAATCATCCAAATGGTTGGTTCTCTTATTACATTTTGTTTATTTAAGTTTAGATTGAAGTTAAAAAGGTGGAGGTCGGTTGGAAAGCGGGAACTGGGAAGTACAATGCAGTCTTTTTTTGTTTACGTGATCATATTTGCTATTTCCATCACGTGTTTTCTTCAAGAGTCTTGTCCACGTGTTTAATTCACACTTTCATCTCATTCCCAGGTCAACAAAGGAATGTTGCTCCGTCCAATCAACGGACTTTGTGCAAAACTATTTATTTTATTCCTCAATCATTCAACAAACGTTTATTAAGATCAATTTCCATTTTATTACACACTACTAATAAAACATTTTTTAAATATCCAAGTTTAATTGTAATATACATTTAACTTGTGTGTTTTCGATAACTGAAGATTTAAAATAAACTATTTGCGATTATGTTATGGGTGGGGTTGGAGCAACAGCAAAATATGCAAATTGGAGGAGAGCTATAATTAGGGGAATAATAATAAATGATTTGGCTTTCAAAATGGATTTAATAAATAGACATGCACATGGGAACCTGATTACGTGGTGGCCCTTGTCACGATGTGAATGCTAGTTGTGGTCCTAAAAATGTACACCCCAACTAACTACGTGTCAATACCAGGACCACCCATGTCGTCAAGATCAGATGTTTGTGGGACCCATCGTCCCCTTCCCACCCTACAGAATAAAATTACCAGATAACCCACCGCCGGCGACTTACCACATCAAACGTGTACCAGAACCCTACTCTTGTTCTTATTACTCTCTATATATAACACCATCTCTAAATTCCACACTATAAATATCTTCCTTCTCTTTCCATTGATATTCACATTACAAATCCTCCCCCTCTCTTCAATGGCCGTCGAATCTATTCTAACGTCTCCCTTGGGTCCTCCAGCGTGCGGCAAGGATGCCAAGGCGCTTCAGTTCATCGAGGACATGACTCGGAACGCAGACGCTGTTCAGCAACAAGTTTTGGCACGAATTCTATCAACAAATGCTCAAACCGAATACCTCCGGAGTTTTAACCTAGGCGCTTCTATAGATCTGGACACTTTCAAGTCCACCATTCCAATGGTCACCTACGACGATTTGCAGCCATTTATCCAGAGAATTGCTAATGGCGACCGTTCTCCGATTCTTTCCGCTCATCCTGTATCTGAATTCCTCACGAGGTATTTTTTTTTGCTTTCGTGATGCGCCAAGTTTAGTTTATGATGTATTCAACTTCTATTTCAGCTCAGGGACATCCGCCGGTGAGAGAAAACTGATGCCGACTATTAAAGACGAACTAGACCGCCGGCAGCTTCTATACAGCCTTCTTCAACCGGTGATGAACCTGTAAGTAAAAACTACTTGTACTATAGTAGGTCGATCCTTGTTAATCCGATTTTTTTGTGAACAGATACGTGAAAGGCCTGGACAAAGGCAAGAGCCTATACTTTCTGTTCATAAAGTCTGAAACTAGGACTCCCGGTGGCCTTCTCGCCCGTCCCGTCCTCACAAGCTACTATAAGAGCGACCACTTCAAAACCCGCCCAATCGACCCTTACAATGTTTATACAAGCCCAAACGAGGCAATCCTTTGCCCCAATTCTTTCCAAAGTATGTATACACAGATGCTCTGCGGTCTATATGAGCGCAACCAAGTTCTTCGTGTAGGCGCCGTTTTCGCCTCTGGTCTCCTTCGAGCTATCCGTTTTCTGCAGCTTAATTGGCCACAACTGACCCAGGATATCCGAACTGGAACGCTGAACGCGCAGATAACAGATACAGGAATCCGGGAATGTATGACTGGGATACTGAGACCCGATCCAGATCTAGCGGAGGTCATTGTCGAAGAATGTTCAAAGGATAATTGGGAGGGGATAATCACGAGAATTTGGCCCAACACAAAGTATCTTGATGTGATCGTCACTGGCGCCATGGCCCAGTACATCCCCACCCTGGATTACTACAGCGGTGGATTACCAAAAGCGTGTACAATGTACGCTTCCTCCGAGTGCTATTTTGGGCTCAATTTGAATCCCATGTGCAAGCCTTCTGAAGTATCCTACACCATCATGCCAAACATGGGCTACTTCGAGTTCCTCCCACACGACGGTCATTCTTCACCGTCGCAGTTAGTCAACCTAACCAACGTAGAAATTGGGAAGGAATACGAGCTCGTCATCACAACTTACGCAGGTCTTTACCGTTACCGAGTTGGGGACATCCTCCGAGTCACGGGTTTCCATAACTCTGCACCACAGTTCCAGTTTGTCCGCCGTAAGAACGTCCTACTAAGCATAGACTCCGACAAGACCGACGAAGCAGAACTCCAGGCGGCCGTGGATAATGCCTCACTTCTTCTAAAGGAATTAAACACCAGCGTGGTGGAGTACACTAGCTATGCGGACACGAAGACAATACCAGGTCACTATGTGATATACTGGGAATTGCTTGGGATGGAATCAGGGAACAAGCCGAGCAATGAATGTATGGAGAAATGCTGCTTGACGATGGAAGAGTCTCTGAACTCGGTGTACAGGCAGTGCAGAGTTATGGACAGTTCAATTGGGGCTCTAGAGATCCGAATAGTAAGAAATGGAACGTTCGAGGAGGTAATGGACTACGCAATCTCGAGAGGGGCGTCTATAAATCAGTACAAAATGCCAAGATGCGTAAGCTTCGCACCTATTCTTGAGCTACTTGATTCTCGAGTTGTGTCAACGCATTTGAGCCCATGTTTGCCAAAGTGGAAGCCGGGAGTGTAAATACTAAATACTATTTATTTGTGTTCTTCTTGTAGTGGAATTTGTATCATGATAACAATATACCTTTTTTTGCTTTCAGCCTGTAACCATGTCATGTGAATAAATGTCCTAGGCAAAAACCACCCATGTTGATTGTCCGGACATTACTAATGTCATGCACACCTAATCACATGTATAGTATTTTTTAACGTAACGTATTCTATCTGCCCAACTAACACAAGTTAATAACGTAACGGTTAGTATTCCAATTCCTCACGTACTTCTCAATAAACACATTTTTTAAATAATTTAAATAGAACCTCATTCGTGGGAGCATGCTGAAGGGCATGAACCCCCAACAGAGTGATTACCGATAATTCTTTTTTATTTGAAATAAATATTTCATTAAAAATACATAATCTACCTAGTAAGCCAACTGAAGATAGGCTGCTACATATCTGCAAAGAAACTGTTTGAGTTGCCAGCATTTTGACTTCCATTACCGAGTTTCCTTTTGTTTGTCTTTGTTCCTGTAAACAAATCACAAAAACAGGGTAAATATATACATGCACATCCTTAAAACATAACTCATATAAACCTTTCGAAGGTATTGGAGCATCGTTGATTTGCATTCCATCCTCACTCTCATTATCACTATCTGATTCAGCAGTTTCTCTTTGCACCGAGCCTTGCAACGACTCCTCCAGATCCCACAACTATATGTTCCAATGTAAGAATTTTTATGCGAACAAACAAACATAACAGGGATGGTTATGGAGAATAAATAACCTTCAGTGTATGATCATGTGAGATGCTGCCCAGATATTTTCTATCATGAGAAAATGCTGCACCATATATATATATATATATTTGTCAAAATGGTAACTGATATTTGCTTTCAGGTTACCCAAGTCGGATTTGAAACAGCTAGTATATTTCTCACCTAAGCCTTCCACGGGATACTGGGCGTGCTCACCGATTGGTTGGATAATTCTATTGGGCAGTATGCCTACTAAGCTGTAGACAATAAATTTGGGAAATTACAAAAGCTCCAATCTTGACAAGGCTTAAAAAATAGTACCTGATGATTCCGTTTTCAGCACCAGTGATAACTCTATCTTCATCAAGCTTAGAAAGTACAAATATTTGAAAAAGTTAACTTCACAGACTGTATTCATTCGAAGGATCAAAAATTCCGCTAGAGAAAGCCCTTGAAAATATCAACAGAATCACGAGATGGTACTTGCCTTAAGCAAAACGTCAACAGAATTGGGAGATAAATCAACAAATCGATCACTGTAGAGCAAAATAACAGAGTTCCAACATTAGGATTCAATTTGAGAAATTGGTTGCATTTCAAGCATTCTGCTGAATTGCAACACTGTTAAGTTAAGAAGAAATAAAAGATACCTGCAGTCCTTGAAAAAACCCCATGAATACAGCAACAGTGCTCCAGATTGTGTCCCGCATATAACCTTTTTACCACTCTAATATAACAGAATAACAGTAGAGGATTAAGCCAATTTGATTCCAAAAGCAATTACACTATGTTCAAATAGTATGCTTTTGTTACTCAACGAAGTCTATTAAAAAAAATATTCTTAAATGCAAAATTGGAGGTTATTTTGACCTTCATAATCACGACAGAAAGCAGTTCATCTTCAGAGAACTCTGATCGGGTTTGAACCTGCAGTAAACATGAAGACTTACTGAAAATATTTTGTGTCGTAGTTAGGACCGAAAAGAAGCAGGAAGAAGACCTTGTTGCTTCTCAAGTTGCAAACAGATAGAGTGCCATCCCCACTGGAGAAAAATAAAAAACAAAATACATTATTCATGTCCTAGTCATCGAATAAAAGATACAAAAGACCGACAAACTAGATTTTCAAAAGGTATAAAGTTCCTGAAACGTAGAGCAATAAATAGAAAAAGCTATTGCAAAGCAAACATGCTTTGGTAATGATTTGAAAGTGATATCATAATGAAAATGAGACAAATCTAAAAGAAGGCCATGATACCTTGTTGCAATAAGTTTCATGGAATCAGATGCAAATGTCACATCTGAAATATGTTCCTCGTGTACATGAAATGTGCTGCTGCAAGTTCTCTGCCGGGTATCCCATACCTTAAAATACAAGAAAAATAAGAAACCGATCATATTTTTAAAAAAATGAAACAGAGCTGGGGCAAATTGAATATTAAATCAGGAAAACATACCTTAATGCAGCCTACATCATCTCCAGAAGCAATGGTTGATCCAGTCAAACTAACTATCCGGTTGAGACCAGCGCTATGAAAATTTTATGTTGGTCTTCAAATCCAAGATTCTTCCCTATACTAATATAACCATACACAAAATATTTATGCAGCCTACCCATGTGCATTGTTTAAGCGTGTAACAGCGGCGCCTGTTTCTACATCAGTAGCGAGGATGGAACAATCTACGGACCCCGTAACAATTACTGCAGAAATATTTATCATCGGTTTTCAAAAATATAAAATGACATATGTCACTCCAGCATAATAACGAATGGTGGGAAAATATTACCACGCCCTTCATCAATGAAACGGAGAGCTCTACATGACTCAGTATGAGCATCTACTTCATGAAGCCTAGATTTTTAATGAGTGAGGCTTCCAAAATTTACAGTACAAACACATAAGGTAAATAAATTGAAAACGCTGCAAAATCATACCTTTCTGGTGTGGATTCATCGGAATGACGGTATCTGGTATCGAAAAAAATAGAAATTTAATAAGCAACTAATCGTGATTCTTAACCTCATAGAGCAAGCGCAGCTTACATAAGCAGTTTGCCGTCGATGAGAGAGACAGCGACCACATTAGTGGAAGGATGAAAATCGAGGTCGAATGGAATATCCTCCAAAGGAATCTCCATTCAAAATTCAACAAAATAACCTTCAAAATCAGCCGTCTTTCAAAATAGGTTTCCGGTTAATAGAGAAACAGGCCGGCGACGGCAAGATTTACGATTTAAGTTGCAACTTACACGTTTCGGGGTTTTGAGCAGAGCGAGGCGAGGCACATTAAAGTAAACGTTTGGGCTTATTAATGGGCTTTCTGGCATCTACACTAGGCCTAGGCCCGTTATACATTAACAGACAGGCTGCTCTGCTGGGTAAGTAAATTAGCAATACTAGTTACTACAAGAATCATAAGATTGCTCAGAAGCAATAGTTTCAACATCAACTTCTGTACGGCACAATATGAATAATAAAATCTCATGTTTTGCAAGATGTGGGACTTTAACAAATAAGTAATTACCAAGAGGAGCAGCAGCTACTCAGAATCTGATGAGTATGAGGCTGAGCTTTGGCGTACACTTCTAGATGGTGGCTTAGATTTGTATGGATTGAATGATGATTCTCCATCATGTGTAATTATTTCTGATTTTGCTAACCTCTCTTCCAGTTCTTCTGTGCTGAACTCATCTGATCCCCCAAGCTCATCAAAACCAACCTAGACAGAATACTGAATCATTTAAGTTTTAAGACTGAAACTGGACTTACTTACCACATAATCTTCGACTTTAGCATTTTTAACAAGGGCAAGAGTAGGGAGCACAACAATCCGGAGCTTCTCACTTAGGTATGAGCTTTTCTCAGCATTGATCTTCACAAAACGTGTTTCAATATGCCGTTTAGCTAGTATTTCCAAATGCTTGTCCATAACCTGCATTTAGCTTATGCTTTCTTACAAAGGCTCATATGACTTAAAAATGCTTAATTTGAGAAGGAAGATCTGAAGCAGCATGAATCCACCCAACTGATAAGAGCTAGGAGCTCTAGTGGAGGAAAAATACAAAACAAATCCTTCCCTATCATTCAGCAATTCAACGATTAAAATGCAAAAGCGGTCAAGGTATGACTGTTGTGGTAAATGTACCTTGCAAGGCCAATTTTCGCGATAAAAATGGCAGGCGACACGTTCACTGGCCTTAACAACGGAGAAAAAATCTTTCTCGTTTGGGATCTCGGTATACTCGCCATGACCAAGGGCGATCCAACGGCTCCTTTTCTCTGCCATTTTCTTCATTTGTTGCAACCTGCGCTCCCTCAATGTCTCCATGTCATCCAAATCCAGTCGATCCAACGAAGCTATCTCCTCATCGATCTTATCCTCAACAGCCTTGGCCACAGCAACCACTTGATTCTCCAAAATCTGGAGCAACCAATAACGTTCATATTTTTTTAAAAAAAACTGAAATTCAAAGCAGATACCTGTTGAACTAGGGCGTTCTCCATCTCTGCAATGAAGATGGATTCACAAAATTGCAGAGGATAAATGAATATAAATGAAAGCCCAACATCAATAGAGGCCCATTAGTTTAGAATGCACTATGATTGGGCCTAAATGTAGACCAACAAATTAAGATTGGGCCTGAGAGTTGGTGGGGAGAAGCATCAAAGAATTTTCATTAACTGGGTCTGCCCCATGTGGATAAAAAGGTGCTTTAGTAAAAATAAAATTGGTCCCCCAAATCTTGTCCATTTATTTCATACATAATCTTAGACTCGTATTTATAATATGGTGTTCATTAAAACAATAGTAAATTGGCTTGTAGATTCTATTTACTTATTTATTCTGTATAAATAATTCAGATATATCCATCTTGTAACAAATCTAACAGAAGACTATTCAGCCGGAGAGTGGTGATCGGAATAAGTAAGATAGTGAATATAATAGTTACTTTACCCAAATACATAATTATAATGCAACTTTGACTGCAGCGCGTGGAGCCCATTGCCCACCATCTTTCACATCAGAGTTCCGGCAGGATCAGAAAAAAAGCACCAATGCACACTTTCCCTCACACCCTTCGCACTCTACACCACTTTTCTCTAACTAAACTCCTCACGCCCCCAAGATTTTTCTTTCGTTCCAGTCCAACCTCCTTCTACTCTCGTCCTAAAACCAGTAAATTTCTACAAGTATTGTCCACTGCGTTATATACTCTTTTGACCAGACCAACTGCGTGATTCTTTCTGTTGACATATATTGGGTTTTGTTCATACAGGCTACACCCGAATTCGCTGATTGTGTTTACTGTTTAGTTGCTGCTGTTAATATTGATATGGAGAGAAAGCAAGGCTTCTTCTCGGTGCTCAAGGAGGAAGTAGTTCGCGGTTTATCTCCGTCAAGGTCACGGTCTAAGAGTCCGGGTCGGAGCATTTCTCCCATGGCTGGTTTACTTCGCCGAAAGAGGGTTGGAACCGACTCCTCCCTGGTGTTGAGATCAGGTAGCATGAGGCCAGTTGGGGAGATACTGACGCCGTTAATTGAAGGGCCGGATCCGGATGCCGAAGGAATCGGCGAGTCTAAGCGGGTCGGGTCGGTCATAGGTCAGTGGGTCAAAGGCCAGCTGACGCGGCACCCTGACAGTGGGGCTGGCGGTAGGAGGGCTGATCTGAGACTGCTGCTTGGCGTTATGGGTGCGCCGCTTGCGCCGATGAGCGTCAACACAACTGATCCTTGGCCTCATCTCAGTATAAAGAACACCCCCATTGTACGTATTGATTTTTTCTCTTTTGTTTTTTGAATAAACATTTGACTAGGTTTACTTGATTTTTCATGGCTTCTGCTTCATTATGATGGCATGGCAGGAATGGGTGTTTTACTGAAAACCCAGTTTCTATTTGGGTTTTTTTATCTTTATTTCTCAAAAACAACATCCTGAGTAAAATTCTGAACAATAAAATGTGCAATGTCTGATTCTTGTCATTTTTAATGTAGGAAAACTTGTCTGCCCAATATATACTACAGCAGTATACTGCAGCTTCCGGTGGTCAAAAAGTCCAAAGTTGTGTTAAAAATGCTTATGCCATGGGAAAGTTGAAAATGGTTGCCTCAGAGTTCGAATCTGCAACAAAGGTGTTAAAGCACAGAAATAGTGCTAGATCTGCTGAGTCTGGAGGATTCGTTCTTTGGCAAATGAATCCTGACATGTGGTACGTAGAGCTTGCAGTAGGAGGATGCAAAGCTCACGCTGGATGCAACGGCAAGATCATGTGGCGCCACACACCATGGCTCGGTGCACACACTGCAAAGGGTCCAGTTAGACCTCTTCGTCGTGCTCTTCAGGTCCATAGATAATTACTGGTTTAATTCTTCATATTGATCTGATGTTTATGACAACAACAGGGCCTTGATCCAAGAACAACAGCTACTATGTTTGCTGATGCAATTTGCATTGGGGAGAAAAGTGTGAATGATGAAGATTGCTTCATTCTGAAACTCGGTGCTGATCCAGAGACATTAAAGTCGAGGAGCGAAGGACCAGCTGAAATAATAAGACATGTTATGTTTGGGTACTTCAGTCAAAAGACAGGGCTTCTTGTTGAAATGGAAGACTCTCATCTTACACGAATACAATCATCTGGTGGAGATGTTGTTTACTGGGAAACGACTATAAACTCTTATTTAGATGATTACCGTGGTGTTGATGGAATAATGATAGCTCATTCAGGGAGATCAATGGTGACATTGTTCAGATTTGGAGAAACAGCAATGAGTCATACAAAAACAAGAATGGAAGAAGCGTGGACGATTGAAGAGGTGGCCTTCAATATACCTGGATTATCAATGGACTGTTTTATTCCACCAGCAGATCTGAGAGCAGATTGTGTAAATGAAATTGAACAGCATGGGAAGTAGGGTATGAATCAGACAAACACCTTAAAACGCAGGGAGTTAGGTAATAATATATTGAAGAGATGTATCTGGTTCACTAGGTATGTGTTTGTTATATTATACTATATTGTTACCACGTTGGGATAGTGGTAAAAGTATTGGTTGAGGCTGAGGTTTTTTACACCAGCTATATATGTAGAGACTTGTGAGTCACTCTGCCCAAATGTGGATTTGATTTAATTCAGTGAATGAGTCTTGTGATTTCCCTTATGACATACACTCATACAAATACAAATACAAATACAAATACAACAAGTACAAAGCATTAATGGATAATATGATTGGCAATCTGATGCATGAAGAGCACATGTGGTTGGTCAAATGCTCATTCATGACACAAACTGATAGGATGTACCAAATTGGTTATAAAATAGTGTAATTTGCATAACAAAAAATGAAGAATGATTGAAGGGGGGGGGGCTGTAGTTGCATAAAGTAGTTGATTTGAATGCTGGAGAGGAAGGGGACAAAGAAATGTGGAAATTAGATGAATGCATGTGGTTAGACTCCTCTAAACCAAACATAATCATTCCCTTTTGTTTCCATCTACTACTAATCACCTCTATCATGTGGTTAGACTGCTCTAAACCAAACATAATCATCATTCATCACCTCTATCTTGGAAAAGGACACAACACAACACCCCCTGCTTTGTCCTTCACAATCATATTTCTCCCAAATTTCAATCATTGTGTCATTACACTGCTCCTCTGCTTCTATCTCTCCAATAAACACAATACCAAATTCCCACACAATAAAATTAACTACAAACTCTTACTTCAACAAAAACCTCAAATTTCAACAACTAACAAACACATATGTTTCCTAAATACTGTGTTGTAAATTTCATACACACTTGTTTTGCAACACAATCACTAACACAAATATCACTTCTGTTATTTAACAACTAATTACATACTCTGTAAAGCAAAAAATGACCCGTACCAAAATCGATGACAAAACATTGTCCAAAAAATTATAACGCAGGGGGTTTGCATGCATACATATCACATAATGTTCAGTTCACACTCCCAATAATTCAAATTCAAAACGCAGGCCCAAGCCTAAACCAGACAACCAAATCAAGGAAGACAATTCAAATTACAAATCAGTAAACAGTAAGCACCTTTACATACTAATTACTATAAATAGAGGTAAACAAGAACTAAGCCATGTAGAAGGATAGGAGACATATTGCATATAAAAAGAAAACTTGTATGAAAAAGGGACAAGTTTGAAGCTCTGTTGTACTTGAGATTTTCAGAATGACCAGCAGCTTTATTCCGCTAAGGCTCCTTCTGTATTACTATTAGCTTCTCCACTTTGTATCCCTGGAAGGGTATCCAATGTTGTTGTCTTAGATTCATCTTCTTCTTCATCATTATTTTTTGGTGTAGAGTTATCTTTGATCAAACTCTTAGAGGAAACATCAGTTGTAGCCATGTCTTCTAATACTGTTTCATTAAGCGAGTCTCTAGCTTCACCGGAACCTGTTGAATTAGAGCTATCGGAGCTAACCGTGTGCAGGTCAGATCCATCTCTAACTTGAAGTTCAGGGTCATCTGCTTCATCATTGTTCTCGGACATGCTTCTTGTCGTCGCATTATTTCCAGTTTCATTTTCATTTGCTAAATCAGTGGAGAAATTACCCAAAATATGATCGCTTGAACCTTGTGTTACTGTGGCATTAGGAGGGGAATGGTTCTCATTTTCCAACCGGTCTCCATTTTCTGAACCAATAACTTCCTGCGTTAAGTCTTTGAAGGTCTCATCCGAAGTTTCCTCAGGGATAACTCCATCATTCCTCTCTTCTGTGTCTGTTATAGGTTGTTCATTCTCCTGGGAAATTTCGTTTTCGTTTTCATTTTCATTTTCGGTAGCTCCTGTTTGAGAATCATGTGTCACAGCACTGGACACATCATCTGCCTTGTAGTGATTCTCCCGTGCTTCAGGGACACTGATATTCTCTCCTTCTTGATCAGTGCCCTCCACCAATGTTTCTTCTTGTTCCTCATTAGATTCTCCTTCCTCGTCATCAACTTTTTCACCAGCAGGTATCTCTTCATCTGTTTCCATCTCTGCATCTGATCCCTCTTGTTCATTCTTCTCAGTTTCATCACCACCACCTTCTCCTTCATCTGCCTCCCCCTCATCCTCCCTCAATCCAACTTCTTCAAACTTATTATCATCTTCTCCACCACTTGATTCCTCTTCATTTGCATCATACTTCACATTCATGGACACTGTTTCCTGAAATCCATCAGTTATCCCTTTCCTTCCCAGCTTCAGAATCTCATCGGTACGCAAGTTTTCAGGTAAGCCTTTAGCTTCAAACTTTTCAATTTGTATGTTCTTCTCGTGAGAATGTTTTAATTGGTACAACAACCAAAAGCAGACCCCAAGCAACAGGGAAAATTGCAAAACATGCTTCACACCGATCCCTTTGGATCTTTGACCTCTAGCAGGGGACTGTCTATACATCCTTCTTTGCCCTGCCACAGAGCACAGAAACAATCCTTACAAGTGGAAAATACTGCAAAATCAACACTAAAATTCCAAGTTGTAATGGAATACACAAACTTGTCTGAGGTTCCAAAATAAAAACGTGCATGGAACACGGTTCGAGTCACCTCCTTAAGAATACATAAAGTTTCATCATGCAGTTTCCAGAAAAAAGTGTCTCTCGAATTTTGTGAACTGGGAGATTTGCAGATTAACCACAATACACAACAACAGATGCCTCCATAACACAAAAAATACACATGAATAACGGGTGGGGAAGAATTTCAGAGGCTCAAAAAATATCCGGAAAAAGTATGAGATCTGTACCAATTAATAATACCACTGATTTGTCGGTACGAGCAAACCCGCAATATTATCACAAGATACAAATTAAGTAGAAAACTACAAGATAAAGCAAAGCAAAGTAATGACAGGCTAAAGAAGAGTTAATCCATGGGAACTTACCAGGCGTCGGAAAGTAGTAGAAAGTCTAACCTAAGAGATCCCGGAAAACAAATTATAAAGTCCTCAGCAGGTTACACGATCCAAGAACAAATAAGAATGAATGTCGGTGGCATATTTTCCTTGCGGTGTAGTGTAGCAGATCGAACCGACCTCCGCCAGTTTTTTTAAGATAACTGTAATTTTAAATAGTTGGAGACTGCAGTGCTGCAACAGCCCAGGTAAGGTAGTCGAATCAAAAGCTATATTGAAAATTGAATAATTGTAAGATTAACAATAATAAAATATACACTAAAAATGCTAATCTGATCTCCAAGTCCAACTCTAAGTCTAATAATTAATGGGTTCGTTAGATTAGATATCATAAATCCTACACATTAAAACCAATTTAATACATTGGACTTTTAATACAAATTGCAAGTCAATAATCCAAAGTGACATTGGAATTGAAAATTACACAACAATTTAAATGATATTTAGCTGCTGCTGTAGTTAGGGAGAGAATGTTTCCTTTGCTTCGGGTTAACGGCATCCCATCCCCTTACTTGCTGTATTTAAGCTTCTCAAACACATTAAGAGTTGATATAACTAAGAATGAGAAACATTTTGGCATTGGGTTTGCTCTTGTTCATTTGTTTACAGATACGAGCTTCTGCTGTTTCTATTACAGATTTCAACACGGATTTCTTCGTTACATGGTCCCCTGATCATGTACAAACTTCTGCTGATGGCCAAAACAGAACCTTGACCCTTGATCAAGATTCAGGTTATTTTTTCAATCCATCCATCCCATTTGTTGCATTATATTGGATTTACAATTTGCAGGGTCTGGATTTGCTTCCAACAACATGTTCTTATTTGGTCGGTTTGACATGAAAATCAAACTGGTTCCGGGGAACTCGGCAGGCACAGTTGTGGCATTCTATGTAAGCCTGAAATGACAACATTATATCATTGTGTTTGAAGAAACATTGACGTTATCTATATCATCAGCTATCTACAGAAGAAGCCAGACAAGAGGAGTTGGACTTTGAATTCCTCGGAGATGTTGAGGCACAGCTTTATACTCTTCAAACTAATGTGTATGTTAATGGAATTGGTAACAGGGAGCAAAGGATTCGACTCTGGTTTGATCCCACAAAAGACTTTCACACTTATTCTATTCTATGGAATACTTATCAGATCGTGTACGTAAAATGCGCCATAATCTTGATTATATGGTATTATTTAATATTTGTATGTGTGTGTGTTACTGTTATGTAGGTTTTTTGTAGACTCGGTGCCCATCCGGACATTCAGAAACCATTCAGACAAGGGAGTAGCGTACCCAAGTGGGGAGTCTATGGGGGTATGGGCTTCGATCTGGAACGGTGAAAGTTGGGCCACAAATGGCGGGCAGACTAAAACTGACTGGAATGAGGCTCCTTTCGTGGCGTCATTTTGGGCCCCCAAAATTGATGGATGCATTTTGGGAGGATGCCCAATAAATAATGAGAATTTGACTTCTCTTAATTGGACCCAGAGAAGATTATACAGATGGGTGAGAAAATATTTTGTTAATTATGATTATTGCCAGGATGCCAATAGGTTCAACAATACCCTCCCCAAGGAATGCCTCCTTACTAAGTATTAATAACTGTATGGTTACTGAATTAACTTTAATAGCACCTGCGTGACATACTATGCCAAACTTATCCACACGTGTTGCTTTTTGGCTGAATAAAAAATCATATAATTTTAGGAGTATGTACATCGAGCCTACGCCATATAAATTGGATTGTTTGTTTTGTTTGTACAGTTTTAGGTAATTATGACAATAAATTGTCTGTCCTACCACTAACTACATTTTAATTTTGATGTTTAGCAATTTGGTTTTATTTCACATTGTAAATGAGACTGAATCCTCAAGTTTTGAATAACTTTTATTTGAATAAGGTCGAAAACTTTTATGTCATTATATCTTTTCCTTTGAGATCATCTTTCTTCTTCCGTTTTAATATTTTAATATATTTTTCTTCTTCGTTTATTGTCCAATATAAATTTACAATGTTCGAACTTTTTAATATTCTCATAAACTCTCCAACATAAATTCATTTATATATTTTTCGACTTCTATATATTTCAATGATATATGATTCTTTTTTGTGTCTATTGAATTTATTCTATTTTAAATAATTGATGAAATTTAGACAACTTTATGTTCTCTAAAACTTAATATAGGTCTAAAATATATTTTTCTTATTTATTCATATAATTTTTATAGTAATATGAATAAAATAAATATTAAAAATTATAATTGTGTGGACAATGTTATAGGATAGAAAAAATAAATAAATTAATTAAAGAATAATATGTGCACATAAACAAAGGTAATGTGAAGAAAATGAATCAAATTTTTAGAGGGATATGGTTTAAGATGACATTATAAATTTGAGCTCTTGTTGTGATAATTTAAATGAACCAAAGAAGAAAGCAAAAGAAGCCAAAAAAGGAAACGCGTCGTCGATAACATGGGCGGACTTCCCTTCACTGTAATTTTGTATTAAGTTAGTCATCGTCACTCAAAGCAACTGCAAGAGCAGTCAACAGTGCAGTGTATATGGAGTTGGTAAATTCGATAGTTTAATTAATAGTAAATTGAATATAACAAGGAATAGACTGCCCAAGAGTTAAAGCCTCACCTCAACATTGCCGGGTTTCTACTGTTTTCCCCAATGAATAATATATACACCCCAACCCCCGCTTCATTTCTCACAGTCTCCACTCGAAGTAACGTGTTGGGATGGTGGAGGAGTATACTTGCTGCGAGGCGGAGTTCTTCCTTCACGTAGTCGTCATAGTGTTACTGGTTGCATTTGCTGGACTGATGTCAGGACTCACACTTGGACTGATGTCTCTAAGTCTCGTCGATCTTGAAGTACTGGCAAAATCAGGAACTCCCAAGGACAAAATGCATGCTGGTTGGTATTTCTTCATCCAAGTTGGTGACTTGGATTTATTGATTCGTTTCGTGTTGAATGTTGATACAGAAAAGATACTGCCTGTTGTGAAGAATCAGCATTTATTGCTGTGCACTTTGCTTATATGCAATGCTTCCGCTATGGAGGCAAGACTCATCATCTAAGCATCACTATTACTTATAAAATATGTGTGTTTGAACCGTTGGATTGCAGGCTCTTCCTATTTTCCTTGACAGCCTAGTCTCCACGTGGGTTGCCATTTTGATATCTGTGACCTTGATTCTTCTGTTTGGCGAGGTGAGATTCCTCTTTGATTTACTCCTGTTGAGCTTGAACGGGTTTATTATGTGTCAGATAATCCCACAATCCCTTTGTTCAAGACACGGACTTGCAATTGGCGCAGCAGTCACCCCTGCTGTCCGTATTCTGGTGTTTATATGCTTTCCCGTTGCATATCCAATAAGCAAGGTACACTGTACAGTAACAATTGTTAAATTGGTCGGGATTGTGAAGTTACTGGATCTGTTTCTTGTGTTAGTTACTGGATGTGCTGCTGGGTGACAGGCATAACGTACTGTTTCGGCGTGCAGAGCTGAAGACACTCGTCAGCTTACATGGGAATGAGGTGGTTCCCTTTATGGCTGGTTACAATTATAACAACAAAACATTGTGTTTGTAATTTGTATGTGTTACTCAGGCAGGTAAAGGAGGAGAGCTTACTCATGATGAGACGACCATTATATCAGGAGCACTTGAACTAACTGAGAAAACTGCAAGAGATGCTATGACTCCAATATCAAAGACATTCAGTATTGATGTAAATACAAAGCTCGACAGGTTGGTTACATTACATGATTCCCAGATTTGTAGAAAAGCTTGTGATTCCTTTGTTTGTACTTGTAGGTTGCTGACGAATATGATATTGGAAAAAGGGCATAGCAGAGTACCCATTTACCATAAATGTCCCACAAATATAATCGGTCTACTTTTGGTAAAAAACTTGCTAACAATACATCCAGAGGATGAGTTACCCTTAAAGAGTGTAGCTATCCGGAAGATTCCCAGGTTTCTTGTGTTGTACAAGTATCATGTATACTGTAATCAGCTTCCCTTATACTTACGGTGTAAATTTATAATAGGGTACCAGAAGATATTCCTCTGTACCACATAATGAATGAATTTCGAAAGGGTCACAGTCACATGGCTGTTGTTGTAAGAGTGAGACAGTCCACCGATCATCATCACCTCAAAGCTATCCCAGGTATGTTCTTCAATGGATCACCGCGGAGCTTACCAGTTTCTGATATAAGGTTTCTCTCAGTAGATCCGGTCAAGGAAGTAAAAGTAGACATTGATGCAGAAATGTTGCAAAGCCAAAGAATGCTGCAGAAATGTAAAAGCTTCCCTAACTCTTCATTAAAGGGAACCCCAAGAGCAATGAAATGGTTGAAAAACTCAGGAGACCACATCCTCCCATTGCAATTACAACAAGATATAGATGCAGATGCAGATGCAGTAGGCATAATCACAATGGAAGATGTGATTGAAGAACTCCTGCAGGTAATTCATTGGCTTTCTGTTTCTGGTGTTGTACTCGCTTCACAATTTATTGCTTCTGCAGGAAGAGATATTCGATGAAACGGATCTTCATGTTGATGATCCATGATACCCCATTACTTTTAGTTTTATGGAATAATTCCTGCAATTTCAACAAGTACCTTGTTGAAAGAAATTTGAAACCATTTGCTTAAATTGATTTGGCTAGAATAACAATGTCAAAAATTTCTATATCACATTATTATCCATCATATTCAGAATCAGGAGAGAATTTGAGTGAAATACTGTTAACACAATGCCTCTCATTAGTGGGAGTTGGAAATCCTTCTCCCTTGAAAACATGGCCGAGGTGACCCCCACATGCTGCGCAAGTTATCTCAATTCTCCTTCCATCAGGATCAGGCTAACACAAGAATATATCAACAACTTCTTCATAAATATGATGTGAAAGGAGACTTACTGTTTGTTTTATGGCTCCTGGAAGCCCCTCATAGAACGCTGGCCAGCCACATCCAGAGTTGAATTTGGCGGTAGACTTGTATAGCGGAGTATCACAGCCTCCACAAGTGTAAACACCTTCTTCAAAGAACTTATCATATTTTCCCGTACCAGGATATCTGATATCAAAAGGCAAACGTTTCAGAAAAAACATTATAATGATCTATAGAGAAGAGTACAGTGCAATTGAAGCTGGAGGACTTGAAACATCAGTATGATAAATGCCATTGCGAATTATAATATTAGCCGCTTAGGGAAACATGCCCAAAAAGTACCATATGGTAGCAACTACTTGCAGAAAACCAGCAGCAATAAAGATGTCGCAGCAAGCTAAATGATATGCCACTTCAAACGATAGATCATTTGGCAACTTCAGTTTTTCCCAGGAAAAATATAAAAAAATTCAAAAACTAGTAGGCCCTAGATAGGGCTGTTCAATTTAAGGTTCTTGTTTCAGGTAATCTATCATGAAAAACAAGGTAAAACGACAAAGAACATAATGTTACTGTTATGCATAGTTACATAGCTCAATTCATGCAAATAAGATTTAACATGAATCAAACCAGAGCTAAGCAAGCACAACAGACAGATGACTGCAAGAATTTCATCAACCTGTTGCAGAAAAAAAAACCTTTTTGCATTCCCACATTGAAGTCACTGGCTACTCAATTGTTCCCGAAAACATTCAACCATGAGGCAAGTCAACAAATGGAAGAAATCCCATAAAATCAAATAAGAAAACTAAAAAAACTTACTCGGTGCCCTTTTGTCGCAATATACGGAACTGCTCAGGGGACAGGATAGCGCGCCACTCCTCCTCAGATTTTTGCTCCGATCGGGCCACTATGCCCCTGCTGAATATGCTCTGGTACTGCCAACTCGACGAAGTGCTCCTGAATTTTAACCGTTCCAAAGAAGTTCCAAAACTGTAGCGCACCATGAGCCGGGTGATATGCCGAGCTGGGGTAGGCAAGAACCCTGACATCGTGATAGAGTTAACCCCAAACGTTCCAGAAGCTGCGTAAGACGACATTCTCAGCAACTTGAAGACCATTTGTGAAATCAACCAATGAATAAGGCTTCCCTTTTGTTTTCCCTTGCCGAGTGATGTGTGGCATTACGTCGTCCACAAACTTGAATTTGGAAAGGGTTTCGTTTCAGGTCCAATTACCACCGGGCCAATTGATGAATTCTCACCGAACCGCTTCTGGGCTGGGCTAAATAGGATAAGATAGGATATACTGCAAATGAGATTTTTACTATACAATAAAGTTAACATCATTATTCGACAGATGTATAGGATTTCACCACCAAATTCAATCTCAATTGTAGCAGTGGTGCTTGTAAAACTAGCCTGCACAAGTGTAAGAACTAATCGTATTTGCATATGCGAGGCAATCTGACATCAAACGCCTTCACATAAAACTCCTCTATGAGTAAAACAAGACACACCATTATAACAATAGAGATGTTCATTTCTCATAATGTTAAACATAGATCACTTCTTGGTATCGCAATTTAGAATGCACCAGCAAGCGAATGGTTATTACAAATTCATCACACAACAACAGTCGGGCGCAATCTGAATTTCTAAACAAACAGCATCACAATAGGGTAATTCTATCCCAATACAACAGTCTGATAAAGAAGAATAGATCATAAAATACATTTAACACTACCAATTTTTCCAGGTCAATGAACAATACCTCTTGAAAACCCAAGCAATCTTCCAAAATCAGGGAACAATCCCCCATTGTTAGTACCTGCGGAATCAACTTCTCTTTGCCCTAACAACTCATCCACCATTTCCTTGACTGATTTCGCAGACAATGGATGTAAATGACGGCTCCAAGCAGCAACAAAGTTTTGGGACAATACCCGCCTCTCCTCTGGATCCATTCTCCTCCACTTGTTACTAAAATCCTCAGATTTGAACCCCGAGAAATGGCACATCTCTGCGAACAAAAGCTCTCTGCTTCGCTTCATGGCTTTTTCTTTTTGAATTTGATGGGAATTCAGTTTCTTGATTCCTCTCTCGAGTTCGATCGCAAGCTCTTCGCCGATGGGAATTTCTCCGTCCTTACTGCCTCTGATTTTTAAAACTCTGGGTCGATTTGAATTGGGTTTGTATGTAGCCTGCGGGCAACATATTCTGGTCATGTGTTGGAACATATATGGGGAAATTGATGCACATTTCATCGGGAAAAAATAGAAACCCTAAGTCCGACGAAGGGAATGAATTTGAATCCCTGTATTTCGTAGAGATATAAAAAACAACCAAACGACAAATGACGCTTTTACCCGAAAACTGCAAAAATCGCCACGTACTGATTGTTTGATAAATACAAGGATGAATCCTGATGCATTTCCCAAAGCAATTTCTAGAGTTGGAGTGAGAGATGACCGATACCCCCAAGGACTCATACGCCTCCTCTTCGGGCAATATCTTCCTTCTTATTTGTGTTTTGTTCTTGCTGGTAATTGGTATATAATGTTCTAGATTTTCATATACTACTGAAGCAGCACCATCGTATAGAGGACCGTTCGTAATGGCGCCGCCCCATTATGCCGCTCCGCCGCCACGGAGGAACCCTGGCTTTCACGAGACATGGTGAGATTTCCTGTGTTTTTAAAAATTGTACAGATCAAAATAAAATTATGGATAATTGTTAAACTCTATAACGTCTCAAGAAATAAAGTCAAAACGTTTTATTTGCTTTAAGTTATTATTTAAATTCTGCCGTTTGTTTTAACATGCCGTTTCATGTGTACCACTCTATAAATGGGTGTTGTATATGTTTTCTTTGATTCATGGAAAATAAACAGCTTTCTGTTTCACTTCATATTCATTACAATACGTTCATCTTTATCCCTTCGTTTCCCAAGTCAATTAGGAGCTCTGCTCTTCTTCATCTAGGCCAAGAAGCTGAAGATAGTTAATATTAACATGGCATCGGAGCAAGGTTCAGAGCATGGAAAAGAGATTGTCGAGCAAGACGACGAGAATTTGCCGTATCACATTCATCCGAGTGATAGTCTCAATCCTCTTCTCTCCTCTGCTTTACTGGATGGAGATAATTATCTTAACTGTAAGAGAACCTTCATATTAGCTCTCTCAATCAAAATTAAATTGGGTTTCCTAGATGGATCCATTGACGAACCAGACGTCGCAGAAGCCTCTTACTTCAAATGGAGGCGATGTAATGACTTGATTGTCTCTTGGCTGCTGCGATCAATGGAAACAAGGTTAGCCCAAACTGTCTTCTACATCACCAAGGCAAAAACTATTTGCGACACTCTGGAAAATCGATTCTCTCAACCAGACGATAATCAAGTATGTTGATTATACGATGATATTGGTACCTTAACTCAGGGAGACCGCACTATATCAGAATATTTTACTGAGCTTTCCGCTCTTAGAGGAGAATTGAACAATTTCCGACCACCACCACATTGTCGCTGTGGAAATTGTGCCCCATCGTGTTTTGAACATTTTGCAATTATGCAGCTTAAGGACCACATTTTCAAGTTTTTGAATGGGCTCTTCTCGGCCAATCACTCACAATTGTTGGGACAAAAACCATTTCCAAACATTAATGAAGCATATGGAGCAATCATTCGAGAGGCCTATGCACAAAAATCCTTCTCTGTCCCTTAAAAGTCGATAAATCCATATGTATCAACAATGTATGGGAAAAGTGTGGATAGAAAAGACTTGTCTTGCAATTATTGCAAGAAAAGAGGTCATATTAAAGAGCACTGTTACAAACTTGTGGGTTATCCGACATATTTAAAATTCACCAAAACAAAAGCACATTATCAGCCAACTTCTGTGAACCATGTTACAGCAGAAGCTATTCCCTCATTAACAAAAGAGCAAATGGAAAAGTTGGTTGTCCTATTGAATAACTCCAGCATTGCAAACAATCAGAATTCTATCAACACAATTGAGTCATCCGTGGTTACTATGACAAGCACTTCACAGAATCTCTCTATGGGAGGTAATGGATTTTGTCTTTCTAGCACTTATGTATCACAACGTATGTTCGATTGGATAATTGATTCTGGTGCATCGGAATACATGTCATATGATAGAACTTTGTTTGTGAACATGAGAAGCATATGCTCAGTATCTGTTAAAATGCCAATCGGGGCAGAAGTTATCATTACATGTGTTAGAACTGTGGTTATTTCAGATTCTATTACACTCAATAATGTCTTATATATACATGTTTTTCAATATAATTTGATCTATGTGGTCAGGTTAACTCAGAGAATCTCTTGCTGCGTTTTGATGAATAATGATTGTTGTTGGATCCAGGACCTCTCACCTTGGAAGACGATTGGAGTTGCTAAGCAACGTCAATGACTCTATATCTTAGAAAAATCTGCTCATTCGTTAAATGTTTTGTCACAACATTTTGATGTTTTCAATTTAAATGTGGATGTTTCAAATGCATGTTTATGGCATATGTGATTGGGTCATCCCGCTTATACCACTGTTGCGCATTTACCTGATTTTCTAGGCATAAAAGTATTACCTGCAACTCATGTTTGTGACTCATGTCATAAGTCTAAACTCAAACGAAAGCCGTTTCCAGACCATATTAAAAATACCACAAGACCTTTTTCTTTAATTCATATTGATACTTGGGGGCCATATGAGAAAATTGCACTAATTGGCTACAAATTCTTCTTGTGTATCGTTGATGATTTTACTCGAACATCATGGGTATATATGATGAAGTCTAAGTCAGAAGCTGCTCGTATTATTCCAAGTTTTTGCAGCATGGTTAACACACAGTTTAACGTTAAAGTTCAAGTTCTCAGATTAGACAATGCGCCGGAATTCTTTTTAACTGAATTTTATACCAACGAAGGGATTATACACCAACATTCGTGTGTAGAGACTCATCAGCAAAACGCTGTTGTAGAGCATAAGCTGCAACACATCGTTGTAATAAGTAGAGCGTTTATGTTTCAGTCAAATGTTCCATTGGAATTTTGGGGCTATGCCGTTTTAACAGCAACGTATTTAATCAACAGGTTGCCATCAAAACTTTTGAACTTCANCACAAGACCTTTTTCTTTAATTCATATTGATACTTGGGGGCCATATGAGAAAATTGCAATAATTGGCTACAAATTCTTCTTGTGTATCGTTGATGATTTTACTCGAACATCATGGGTATATATGATGAAGTCTAAGTCAGAAGCTGTTGGGGTTGCACAGCGGAAGTTATGAAATCGAGGTATTGGCGATGTAAATATGATAAATAAATAGACACCAAAATTTAACGTGGTTCACCCAAAACCGGGCTAGTCCACGGGTCCCACCAGAGAAACTTCCACTATTACGAATAGTAAGTATACAAAGAGAATCTACCCTAGATAAATATCTAGAATAAAAATTACTCAAAATAGGCGGTAAAATAGTGTTGACACAACACTCCGACTACCCCTCAACTATTTTGAGACTCCCCCGAATATTTAGGAAATATTCCTAAAATATTACACACTCTTCCGAAAACTTTCCGGAAACACGATTAGAAAAGAAAACGTTTCTTTTCTTAATCACTATTTTCTCTCTACACTCTCAAAAGAGATGAAGGCTGTGGGATGATGGGATGATCTGATGAAGGAGAATGAACTCTCCTTTTATAGACCCGTGAAAAAAGGTTGGCCACCAATTCTCCCTCAAAGTCCAAATGTGTGGCGCAGGTTTCTTAGACTTTATTTTTCTTCATGTGGGCCCCACAACATATGGAGGGACCCACCCTTCAGAAGCTGCTCGTATTATTCCAAGTTTTTGCAGCATGGTTAACACACAGTTTAACGTTAAAGTTCAAGTTCTCAGATTAGACAATGCGCCGGAATTCTTTTTAACTGAATTTTATACCAACGAAGGGATTATACACCAACATTCGTGTGTAGAGACTCATCAGCAAAACGCTGTTGTAGAGCGTAAGCTGCAACACATCGTTGTAATAAGTAGAGCGTTTATGTTTCAGTCAAATGTTCCATTGGAATTTTGGGGCTATGCCGTTTTAACAGCAACATATTTAATCAACAGGTTGCCATCAAAACTTTTGAACTTCAAGTCACATTATCAAATGCTCTATAATAGCTCCCCTTCATATCAGTATTTAAAAGTTTTTGGATGTCTCTGTTATGCTTCAACGCTTAAACACAATAGAAAGAAGTTTGAGTCTCGAGCACGAAAGTGTGTATTCATCGGTTATCCTCCTCTTGTCAAAGGGTTTCGCTTATATGATTTGGAATCTGGGCATGTCTTTTATTCGAGGGATGTGATTTTTTATGAAGTTCAGTTCCCGTTTATGAGCTCCTTCACACTTGATCAGCAAGATGGCAGTTCCCAAATTACATATCCTATGACATCTCAACCATACATACTTGCAACAGATTCTTATTTCTCCACCAACAGGTCTACATCATCTAAAATTACTTCATCTATACCTAGTCCACCACAACAAAGTCCAGTTCCTTCACCTCCTACTAGTCCTGGTTCCACTTCCACTATTTCATCCCCTTCATCTGATCCGCTGCCAATTACCCCTTTGTGTCAAGGAACCAAGATACGACATCCCCCTGTGTATCTAGACATTTATGATTGTACCATGGCTTCCTTGTCCTCTTCCACAGTCCCACCTTATTCTATTCATCATTACTTGTCTGCTAATCTCCTCCAGCCTTCTTACCTCGCCTTCATTGCTTCTCTTAACCATATTTCGGAACCACATACATATCTTGAAGCCTCCTTTGACCCTGTATGGCAAGCAGCCATGACTTCGAAACTTTCAGCCCTTAAAATCAACAACACTTGGGATGTGGTTTCTGTCCCGAACACTCAACATGTTGTCGGTTGTAAATGGATATATAAAGTCAAGCTCAAGGCTGATGGCTCATTGGATCGCTGCAAAGCTCGTTTAGTGGCCCGGGGTTTTAGTCAAATCAAAGGATTCGATTAAACTGAGACTTTCAGCCCGGTTGTTAAGCAAACCACAGTGCGACTGTTCTTCTCCTTGGCTGCCAAACTTGATTGGCATCTTCATCAAATTGATATTAATAATGCCCTTTTAAACAATGATCTTATTGATGAAGTTTTTATGCAACTTCCACGGGGCCTTTCACTTGAGGGGGAGCACAACATTAATATCCCAAAGAACCACAAATTAGTATGTCGATTGAAGAAAGCACTTTATGGCCTCAAGCAGGCATCTCGGTAATGGAATATCAAGCTTACTGAGGCCTTGGTGTCATATGGTTTTATCCAGTCTAACTCAAACTACTCATTATTCACCAAGAGTAGCACGGATACACCCTCTGATTTCATTTCATTATTGGTTTATGTTGATGATATAGTGATTGGGAGTAAATCGTCACAGTGTGTTTCTCAGGTACTCAATTTCCTCAGTTCTCAATTTGTTTTAAAAGATCTAGGAGTTCCGAGATACTTTTTGGGGATAGAAATTGTAAGATCCAAATCGGGAATTGTATTATGCCAACGGAAATATACGTTAGATCTCATTGAACATTACGGTCTTTCGACTGCCAAACCTGCCGTTGTTCCTATTCAGCCCAATCATGGTCTTACCCATGATACTGGCAGTTTACTTGATGATGCAACAAAGTATCGAAGGCTAATAGGGAAACTTATCTATTTAACTTTCACTCGTCCAGATATCGCGTTCAGTTCATGGATAAACCCTTTGATGCTCACTTACAAGCTGCATTAAGATTATTACGCTACTTAAAGCAATCTCCCGGACAAGACATATTCTTGAACAATGATCTAAATATGAATCTTATTGGCTTTATAGATAGTGATTGGGGAAGTTGTAAAGCAACTAGGAGGTCAGTATCAGGATATTGCGTGTTTATTGGAGGAAGTTTGATCAGTTGGAAATAAAAAAAGCAGGCTGTAATGGTTAGGAGCTCCACTGAAGCAGAATTCAAAGCAGTAGCCTCACTGACGTGTGAAGTTCTATGACTTAAAGATCTGATAAAAGACTACAAGGTTATGATAGATGCAGTTAATATACATTACGATAATCACTCCACAATTCAACTGGTTCAGAATCCAGTTTTACATGAGAGATCCAAACATTTTGCATGAGATTACCACTTCATCCGTGAGAAGCAAGTTGAAAAACAAATTTTTGTTACGTACGTCTCAACAACAGACCAAATTGCAGATATCTTGACAAAAGGGTTGGCTAGTGCCAGATTTCACTCATTAATCTCCAAGATGAACTTGAAAAATATTCATGTCCATCTTGAGAGGGGTGTTAAACTCTGTATCATCTCAAGGAATAAAGTCAGAACGTTTTATTTGCTTTAAGTTGTTATTTAAATTCTGCCGTTTGCTTTAACATACCGTTTCACGTGTACCACTCTATAAATGGGTGTTGTATATGTTTTATTTGATTCAAGGAAAATAAACAGCTTTCTGTTTCACTTCATATTCATTACAATACGTTCATCTTTATCCCTTCGCTTCCCAGGTCAATTAGGAGCTCATCTCTTCTTCATCTAGGCCAAGTTGCTGCTATGTGATAGATGCTTGTTGCTGCGATCCTCTGTGGCTGTTGTAGTGAGATTTTCGTTGATGCAAATAATAAAAATCTTATGTTTCCTTTCCTGGCCTGGCTTGTGCTTGCGCTGAATATGAATAAAACGTTGAAGGGAAGATTGGGGTATTCGTTTTGTCGCAAATGAAATGAGATCTGCGGGCGAGATGAGCAAAGCAAACTATACATCGTACTGTATCTGCCGGCCAAATATCACTGTTTTTTTTGCTGGGTGAGTTAAGAAGAATTTTTAACCAATTTAAATAATCGAGATGTTTAACGCTCAAGATACACCTTACTAGTCACGTGCCACACATTTCATCAATATTACGGTCCACCTCACCACTAGGCGGGACTTGTTCCTTGAAGATCAACAATATATGATTTGCCACGTGTCTCCGTCGACCCAACATCCACCGTCGATTACAGGTGGAACGGTCAACTCTTGTGCAAACCTAAGAAATCAATTGCAACCCTTGGATCATTTACTCCATCGGCATTAACGGTGAACATGCTGCCCGAAAGCTTCACGGGCAGATCTCCTCACCTTTAAGAAGGGCCCCTTCCTCCCCCTTGATCTCTCACTACGAACCCTAACTCTCTCTATCTCCCTCTACTTTCTCCATTTTTAATCAGTTTCTTCGATACTCTTGTGATTCTCCTGCTGGTCGGGAGATTTTTCTCAAGGACCCGTTGATTAAGGCCGTCCGATACATGTGCTTGAGGCTATTCGTTGTCAAAGATCGGTCGAGGCTGCAGGCCGACGGTGGAATTCATGGCTTCCGCCATCTTAGCCAGCCGTAATGATTCGACCTGGGCTCCAATGGGAAAGATTACCTACTCGATGTGCGCTAACTCTAACCCTAACTCCAAGAAGAAGCAGAAGCAATTCCACGAAGCCACAGCGAACGCCGCCCGTTATCAACCTCCCCATCTTCAAAACAACAACTTCGATTCCCAAGTTGTCACACAGACGGCCTCTGATGATGCCTATTCCTTCAACCAGCCCTCGACGAGTATTAATTACGGTGGGTATTTAACGTTCGAGGTATCGACTTACACAAAGTCCGAGCTCATCACGCTCCGGAAACGCTTATTGGCTGAGCTTGACCAAGTTCGGCAATTTCGTAGTCGGATAGAGACGGGAGGCCTAGAGATTTCCGGAAGTACGAAATCTAAAGTGAAATCTAAAAAGGTCGCTAGGAATACCAAGTATGTGACTGCGGTTGGTTCTGTTCCCAAGAAATTGTGCACTGGTAGTTCTGATGCTGTAAATGTTGAAGATTTGATGAAGGAGTGTAGCAAGATAGTTTTGAAATTGGTCAAGCATAAACATGGACGCGCATTCCGTGAGCCAGTGAATGCTGTTGCTTGGGGTCTTCACGATTACCACATGATTATTAAGAGACCCATGGATCTGGGTACTATCAGAACTAATCTTTCCAAGGGTGTGTATTTTACGCCTGTTGAATTTGCTGCTGATGTTAGGCTGACTTTCAATAACGCGATGCTCTACAATCCCAAAGGTGATCCTGTCCATGTAATGGCGGAGCAGCTGCTGCTCCGATTTGAGGAATTGTTTAAACCAATACAGACCAAGATGGATATGCATATGAATCTGCGGAGACACAAGTTTTGTGAGTATACGGACAATGGTGACTTGCAGCTTCGTGCTATTGACGAGCTGCACGACAGCTCCTGGAATAATACAAATCAGGTGGTTAGTTCCCCATTGAGAGCAAATAAGGTGAAGACTAAATCCAGTCCTGTTGATCAGGTTTTTAAGAAGCTTGATCGGCTACCAGTTGCAATGCAGGCCCATTCTAGTGCTTCTACTCCATCAAGTCCTCCACCTCCTCCGGTGAGTCAACAGAAGTTAATCAAAGAGGCCTCCCTTTCTCCCGTGAGAGCACCGCCTCTAGGTAAGGAACAAAAGATGGGGCGAGGGACAGCAACAAAGCTGGCAAAGCCAAAAGCTAAAGATACAAATAAAAGAGATATGAGTATGGAGGAAAAACAGAAACTTGGCCTTGGATTACAGAATCTGCCTCAAGAAAAAATGCCCCAATTAATACAGATTATTAGGAAGAGGAATGAGCATTTGGCTCAAGATGGTGATGAAATTGAGCTTGACATAGAAACCCTTGACACAGAAACACTCTGGGAGCTTGATCGATTTGTGACCAATTGGAAGAAGATTCTCAGCAAGACAAAGCGACAAGCACTAATGATGAACAACAATTTGGACGCTGGATCCGCTCCACCGGATGGTGAGCATAATGTGGTAAGTTCTTGCAGTTCAAAGTTCTTCAATAATCGCTGCACTGAATGATTATCTTCTTTGGAGGAATGGGTTGTTGCAGTAGTTGTGTTTTCAGTAAATTATGTCATTTATGTTGATATTAATGCTGTCCGTATAGGATGATGCAATGATTGACAAGGATAATGATATTGCAACGAAAGTGAGAGAGAATGAGGATGAAGATGTAGATATTGATGATGATACACCTGCAGCAAGCTTCCCTCCCGTAGATATTTACAAGGATGAAGGAGCTGGCTGTGGAGAAGGTGTTGCTCTTGAACAAGATCCACATCAAGATGGAGATCCCCGTAGGGATGGGGTTGGTAGCACTAGTAATTCTGGTAGCTCAAGCAGCGGATCATCATCATCAAGTGGTATTTGATGCTTCAACTCCCTCCATAGATGATACATAAAACTGCTACATTCTCGGCTTTATACTTAATTAATTACTGTAATTTTACAGATTCTGATTCTGGAAGTTCATCTGGGAGTGAGTCTGATGGGGATGATGCACACTCCTGATTCAACTTTTGTTCCTTATCTCCTGAATATACCTCAAGATCAACTTGATGCCAGAATTGAAATGCAGGGGATGTCCTCCGTCTCATAATGTTGTATCGAATCTTCAGGCTTGTATGGTTGTCTAGAAGAGCAAAACGAACCCCCCCCTCCTTGTAAAGTTTATCACTTAGTACTAGTAGAAGAATCCCTTCATTTTACCATACCCTACGGCTACATGCAAGATATCTAAAACAGCATTTTAATACATCTCTGGAAAAGTGACACACGACGATTCAGTCAAATTTGTGTTGCCACCATCACATCTCTATGCTATGCTCCACCATTATCTGCAATTGTTTCGTTAGATTAATGAATAGTGTGACGATATTACCCACTTTTGGAAGGATATTCCACTGCTTAATGATACTCTTGTATATACAATACAAGAGTCAGAAAAATTACATCTGCAGGTGTAAGTAAAGATGTGAGAAAATGAGTTGAAAATTTAAATCCGAAGATAGCCTGCTTTCTCTGCTCTATCTCCAGCTCTGCGAGCAAAGGATCTCCAACTCATACACCAATCCCTTTTCACCTGTTTCCTGTGCTGCCATGCGGCAACTCGTCTATAAAGAGCTGGGAATATGAAGCAGAGGAGGACTGTGGCCAGCGTCACCATGCACAGGATCATCACGTTGCGAAATCCTTCTTTCGTCTTCTGGTTTCTTTGGCCTGTCCACGGGACTCCTCCCACATTCATCCCAAAAACTGTTTCAACACAAGGAACACACAACCTTATTTGACGATAAAAATGTATCATAGTGGAGAATGTGGATTTTAACAAGGCCAAGGGGACTAGTAAACACATAAGCTGAAGCTCAAAGAGAAATATAACCTAACCTCCAGTGATTATTGATAAAGGCAAAAATATGATGGAGAGGAACGAGAGAAAGTATAGTTTTCTGTGTATTTGCTCAGCCTGCCAACTGTCGAGTCCAGCTTGAATTGCCGTGATGCGATTTGCTACGAAACCAATGTTCTCCTTTAGTCTCCTTATCTGTGCAACTAATTCTTCCAAAGCATTCACGTCCTTTTGACAGAACCAATCTTTTAAGGAGCACTTTTCCTTGACCCGTGGAAACACTTGCTCACTGTGAGCAATCACCTGTGGTTAGCCAGCCAGGTACATATTTTATCATGATGATGATGTATCTTTGTGCACCGCAATTAAACAACTTCGATATCAACCCAGAATACATAACAAGTTCTTTCACACATTTTGGGAAACAATCTTGCATTCAAAATAAGAACAGCACTGCAGGTTTATCTATAGCTATATAAATCCACAGAGCCCTCAGTGAAGAGTTATGTACCTGCAATAAACGTTGCAAGTCGAGATGCATCTTGGGGAGTATTCTCTCATCCAACAGCTGTTTCTTCAAACCAAATCCACCTGCAACATGCATCCATAGCCACAGTTGTGAGAAGTATGTAAGAGAACTCCAAAACTCAGCTTGTAGCCCACAAACTCACATATGAAAGGAACTCACATGCACCCAAGAAAATTATAAAGAAATATTGAACCACTGAAAGTCAAGAGACGCAGGCAAAACTTAAGACACCAAGGCATTTGTTCTAAAATGGAAAACATACCTCTGTCCAAATCAATTTCGATCGTGTCTAATTCCATTTCAAGTGCAGTCATGACATCTTGAAGGTGATCCACATGCGTGTCAATTATGTGAACTACAAGATTGGAAACTGATCTAGGAATAAGATTGTCTGCTTCTTCTGAATTATTCATTGTCAAAAGAGATTCAAGGAGGCGTTCGTTGATCAGTACCCCTTGCCTGTCCGTAGTTCCGGAGTTCTCAACAGCAGGGATCTCTGAAAGCAAAGATTCATTCTGTGGCGAAAATCCTAGTCTTGGGATTCTTCCCAACGAGACTGTGATTACTGAATTTTGAGTAAGTCTTGCTGCAATTCTAAATGTAAATTTGCTGGAAGCAGGGCGTGGCGAATTGACTCTGAATACAAGAGCACCATCTACATACCCACAAAAGGGCCCATTGCTTACAAGTGAGAGTATGTCCTGAAGTTTCAATGGCGGGCATAGAATGTTTATCAGGTACTGGGCCACCTGTGTGAGCTTCTCGTAGTCTTTTGGAAGCTCCACATGATACCAGCAAAATTCCTTTCCCTTGCCTTGAGTCAAGTCCCATTCTTTGTTGTAGTAATTCCCTTCACCATCAAATATATATGCCCTTTGCTTCACAGTGCAAGGATAACGAGAATGGTTGAAACGGTTCTTCTGCCCCATTACACTTGGTCCTGGAGCTGATTCTTCAATATCCGGATCCCTTTCCACACCATCTATGTCATTGGCCTCCATATATTTCTTAGTAGGCTTGAGACAATTTCAACAGGGAAACAAAATCAATACAGATCCATACAAAACGAATAGAATCTCTTTTGAGAATCAAGATAGAGATCCCATAGCGGAAACACATAAAAGCTTCAAAAAATAACCTAAAGTTACAACACAGAACCTGACCTTGAAGAGATGTTGAAAATTCGATAGCAGATAGATCTTGAAAAGATCGTCGTGGGCCGTAATAACAATCTTGGGAGAAACCTGCTCCGCCGCCCCAACCATGAATATAAAAGCTAACAATTAAAACACAAGAAAATAAACAAGCTTTTGATACATGATGCGTGCCGGCAGAGATTCCCTTGAAGTTTCCTCATGCACCAAGTCGCCCGCATAAGACAATTAAGAGCCAAAGTCAACCCAACCCCTGGATTCTGTTGAATTTGAAGAACTAGACCAGATAAACAGGGGGCCTTGTAATCTGGGAATGAGATGCAATTTGCCTTTACCCCACATTTTCATTTTTTCTTTATTTAAAAATTAAACGTATTTTATGATGTAATAGTATCAAATAATAATTTATTCAATTTTTGTGAATATACAGTTAGTTCGGGTTCATGGACTTTTAAGTTTTAACCCGAATCTATAATTCGAACATATACAAAACAAACCAACTCCCATTTTCCCCATCGGAAGATAAGTATCATCGAGAAAACCACCAATCCAGGTTTCTACGGAGATTTCAGATGGACGACATAAGCTCCGGGGAAGGCGAAACCCAGATGCCGCCCGGGTATTACCCAGCGAGGCGACACCCAGATGCTTCTACAAGGCGGGCAGATCCGTTTTTGATAACCTGTCGATGCTTTAGCATCGTTACTTGTTTGGCCGCGTTCCTATGCATTACAGTCAACGTTCTTGCCGCCGTCCGATCTTTCAAAAATGGATCAGATGTGATTTCTTTATTTCTGTTTCGCTTGTTTTTTATGAGACTCGGATTTAATTTTTAACCAGTGGGAGTGGGTCTCATCTCATTCATTCTCTGCAGATATTCGATGGCATTTTCCGGTGTTATGCGGTGGTCATAGCCCTTGTTGTGGTGGTTGCCGAGACAGAATGGGATTTTTTTATCAAATTCTCAAAGGTTCAGTTCGATTCCTCCTTTCCTCCAAATGGAATTGGCCTCTTTCAATTTTTCTTTTTATGGGCAGGTTTTGGAGTTTTGGGCTGGCAGGGGAATGCTGCAAATCTTGTATGTATTTGGTTGAATAATATTGGCTCTATTTTGTTTTACCCGTCTGGTATTTTCCGTTGATCATGGTAATGCCTGAACTTTTCATCAGGTAATGACATGAACAATGAGAAATCTTGAATATGCCGATGCGTACATACCAATACTTTTGCTGAAGAGGCTGCTATTAATTTGTTCTGGTTGTGTCGTGACAGTGTTGCTGTGATGACCCGAGCTTACCCGGAATACATAGCCAACCGTCCAGAACTTTTTCTTCTCCAAAGCATCTCAAGTTACTTGCTCCTCTCTTGTGGAGCAATTTATATGATCTCTGTAAGTTGGTGGTATCTCTACTCGCTATCATATTTGTTATTGAGTAGATGTTATTGAATCCCATTTTGAACTTGATCTTCAGGGAATCCTGTGCATGGGAGTGATTAAGCGTTCCCGCCTGAAGAAAGAAATTTCCAGGGAGCAAGCAGCAAAGGATCTCGAGGTAAACAAACAATCTACTACAGACAAAGAAACCTTGGCGAATATGGAAATATACCCATTATCTCAATTGTTTCAGGAGCTTGAGCGTCGTAGACAAGAATTGGAGTCACTGTTGCTTGCGGAGCATATTTGATACCACACCCGCGGATGATCAGTATCTTCCTCTGAGTAGCTAACAAAATACGGTAGAATAACACTTATCGGCTTCACGTTGAGATTTATTGATACATGGATTGTTGCAGAATTGAGAGTTATAATACAACGATGGTGCTGTCTTCTGCATATCCACTATCGAAACGCGAACCAATTTAGTCACATGAATCACATAGAAATTTAATCTCGTGTTAAAGCAGGTGAAGGAAGCTCAAGTATGGAGCATACAATAGAAAATTTCAAAATCTGCGAGATGAAAAAGAAGGCATCTGGGGAAGTTGCATCTGGGTAATCAACCCGGTTTCTCAGTTGTATCTGCCCTGGGAAATCATCTAGATCTAGTGCAAGATGCAACTCACTAGTACAGATTATTTTCTACCCATTTGCCTGAAAATTTCGTTATGATGCCAAATATTTCAACTTTATTATTATTGTAGCCAGCACTTAGGTTGTCAAGAGCTTTGTTGTGTTGTCGCTCCCCCAAACATCATTGAATTTGAATAAACAAGTCGTAGGGAAATTGGGAGATGAAGGAAGCTCTAGTTGCATTTTTCATTCAGGAAACCGAATTCCTCCATCTTCTCGGACCTTTCTTTGGCTGCTGCTGCTCTATGTTTTCTCCTTCAACCTGGTTTTCCGGCACCTTGGTTAACTTGCCCAGCTTCATCCACCCGATGCTCCATGGAGACGATTGTTTAGGCCTAATCGCTTTGCTGTCCACTTGTCTCTGCAGAGTTTCCAACTCGTTCTGCATCTCCATATACTTAGTCTTCACTGTTTCCAGTTCAAACTTCAGAGTGTTAATATCCTTCTTCGCAGCAGCCCAGCCCTCCTGGAACGACTGGGGCGTCCCCTCCAGCAGCGTTTTCCTGTTGGACACCAGGGGCTGGTATTGAGATTCTCCGCCCTCTTTCAGGGATGAGTTGGCCAGTGAATTGCTCACTTTTACCAGCTCAGCGAAGAGAACCTGGACCACAACTCTCAGGGGCAGTCGCTCGTTCTGTGCAACATGCATGCACGCATCTATCGAAAGCTTTTGGCAGTCCATCACCCTACACAGTCTCTTTCTCTCGTGCTCCGTAAGGTTTGGATGAGCCTGCAATCTTTTTATATCAGAATCTCTAATTCACAAATCGCCATTTATTTGTTTTAATTACCTTGAGATAGGAATCAACGGCTCTATAGAGGCCATCATCGCTGGTTCGAGCAGGTTCAGGGAGTGCTTCTGCTAGAACCTGGAATTTGGTGAGAGAGAGGTTTCTGTCCCTTGATACCTCCGTGAGATAACTATCTACAAGCCTTGCGACTCTCATCTTGGCATTGGTATTCCCATTTCCACCTCTTTGCACAGTCTCCGAGAAGGAGTTCCTTCCGGGGCTGGAGTTCCTGCTCTCTGACTGCTCCTGCATCAGGAAATGCTCCAGAAGCCTCTGGACAAGATCAACATCGTACATTGTTTCATTCTTGTTGCAACATGGAATCATCAAGTCTGCCAGCGTCGCTTGTTCTAACTGCATCCCCACACGTTTCTCTAGTTCCGTCACCAGCGCCGGCGCCACCTTTAAATCACCCGCCATTCTCACCAGTCGAAGCATGAAACTGCAAGAAACGCTGTCCCTTTGAGGTGGGATTATGCTGATCAAGCTCTCTACGATCTGTCTCCGATCCTTGGTCTGCATCCCAGAGTAGTCGTCGGTCACCCCTGGTCCTGATACTATCATATGTAGACTGCCTTTCCAGCTGCCGGCGACCCCGTTATTGAAGCTCTCATCAGGTCCCGCCGCCACGGATCCAGAACCGCCCGGTAGCCATTTACTAGCATAATGCATGATTACAGCTCCGATCAGCTCATACCTCATTCCCTTTACCTTGATCGCTGTGATTACTCTCACAAAGTGATCAATCCTCAATATGGAGACATCCTCGAACCACCAATCAGACGGTGGAACCCTACTTGGGCTGGATTCCCTGTTTTCGTTCCATTGTGGGCTTGAAACCGGCCGCGGCGGCTTTCCGGTGTAGTGCCATCGGATTCCTTTAGGATTAGCAGAAGCTTTCCACGCAATGGATTCGCTGCATCTTCGGACAATCTGGAGATTCTCGGCCCAGGGAGACAGATTCTCGCAGCTTTTCAAGACGACGATGGAATCTCTCCAGGAAGACAAGACAACGTAGCTGAGAAAAGCTTCCGTCTTGAAAATCAGATTTCCTTCTTCTAAATCCTCGGTCATTTCCAGGTACTCTGCGGCGCATCTGAGACCGGAGATGTTGGTTGCAGTTAAATCGACGGCTACTCCGTAACAGAATTTGGCGGCCAGCTCGAAGGCGTCAGCTCCTCCCGGAAGATCATCGAGAATTAATTTGTTCAGCTCAACGTCCCGAGATTCGTACACAAATCTGTTAAGTTTCCCACTTCGAGAAACAAGAGGATACTGCCAAGGAAGAAAGAAAAAAAGCAAGTCAAAAGAATGGATACCCAATTTGTGTGTTCTTGTTGGAGTGTACCTTGTGCAAATGGAAACTGACTTCCCCAATCTGGACTGAGAAGTCACTCGGAATATCAGTTGCAACAAACCTACAGATCCCACGCATGTCAAATATCTTGACTTACATACTAGAAAATCTGAAAGCATTACCATGATTTCCCTCTCTGCTCAAAGCCGTCAGTTATCACGCTGGTTTTATTCATCGTCGTCAAGATACCGTCGGCATATTCCCTTCTGGCGGCGGATTCACTTTCGCATTCCCACATGACGGTGTAGGAAAGTAGTTACTATTGATATTGAGATGCAGATTGAAGGTGATAGAGAAGAAGAAAAAGAATCAAACCCACATGGGCAGAGACTATGCCTGGGTTTTGTCCATGGAAAATTTGTCGCTTTTCAATCAGATCTCAAGGTCTCCCCCAACAGAACAGCCTGTCCATCAACTGTGACTTGGGAAAGTAGATTTAAATTCAAAAGGAACAACACCCTGCTCGGAAGGTAAAAGCATGGAAGATTGAAGTAGTCAGGCAATCAAAGGAAAGGGATGTGCCACTCCATAACTCACATATGGATAGGACAGATAGTGGAAGACAAGGTACATATACAGTTTATTTTTATGGGTTGGATGGGTCATGCTCATTGAGTTATCACTCTCAGAGATGTAGAATTTGAAGGCTACAATGCAAATGAAGGACATCAAGACATGGACTGGAGTCAGAAACCCAAATGGCCTCGGTCCCAATATATTTAAATAAACCTGCTTTTAACACACACAACATGCCACATGTTATGCACGTCTGCCCTGGCCTACATTTCATTCGTTACCACATATCTTTGAGTTGGATTTTTCTTATTCTTGATCACTCAACTCATCAACCAGGCGAAAATGTACACGCACGCAACCTCTCGTCCTGCGATATTGTTGAGAATTCAAGGTTGTGCGACACATTGGATTAAACAAGTGAGAATCAACAGACGCTCAAGAGAAGTTAGTTCGTGAATTGTGGAAATGGAATGTCAGGAGCAGTGGGTATTTGTGATCATTAGTGAGATTGCGTGCACTGCTTAAGCTTTGTGTTTTGTAGTATAAAGTGACGATGAATATTGTAAACTCATTATTACTTTTGAATCAAAACAAGTTCTATACATTCTCTGTTTTTCGCTTGTGCTCATACCAGTCTCAACATGGTATCGGAGCAATAAGGTTAAAACAAAACAAAATGGGAGAAACAAATCCACAGGATAGCAAAGGAGAAAAGGCACTTGCCACCACCAATGCTTTCGATCCGCTGCGTCTGGGAGGCAATGACCATCCCGGCCAAATAATTGTCACGGCATTACTCAGTGGAACCAATTACCGAACCTGGCGTCAAGCCATGCAACTCGCGCTCGAAGGAAGGATGAAGCTCGGCTTTGTGACAGAGGAAGTGCCTGCTCCAGAGCTCACTTCCAATAGCTATCTCATGTGGAAGTCTGTTGACTCCATAGTTAAATCCTGGATTTTGAACTCCATGACGACATATATCTCAGAATCTTTCGTCTACGCAACTGATGCACACAGCTTATGGATTGAAATAGAGGAGCGATTTGCTGAAGCTAACGGACCGCTTTTCTCCAAAATCCAGCGAGAAATCAACACTATGACCCAAGGATCCATGACCATCACTGCCTACTTTAACAAACTAAAGACTTTGTGGGAAGAGTTGAACCGTGCTCTTCCACTCTCAATCTGCAAATGTGAGGCACTCAAAACCTGCAGCTGCAACATGGTTAAACAATATGCAGACAGAGACAATTTCATGAAGGTAACACAATTTCTAGGAGGACTTCATGAGTATTACGAAACCATAGTAAACCAAGTCTTGATGATGGAGCCGCTGCCAAGCCTAAACAAAGTCTTTGCCATGGTAGGAAAAGTGGAACAACAAAGGATGTCGCAGAATCATATCGGGGACAACACAGCTATGGCTGCTAAAGCTATGGGATTTATGACCAAAAGGCCGAACAAAACTGCTGCATCATCCCAAAAGGATCAGCGTAATGCAAAGGGAGGAACGACTGAAGCTAAAAAATGCACGAAGTGCCTTAAAACTGGACACACAGTGGACACATGTTTTGAAATCCATGGCGTTCCAGAGTGGTATAAAACACTGAGAAATGCACAAGGAAAACAGATTCCAAAAGCTTACGCTCACCTGGCCATGAACAACCCACTGGACGTCTCTGGAGAGGAGGGATCAAATGATGCAGATACCACGAACTTCGCAGGGCATATCGACTTTGCAGGTACTGCCTCTTCCCTCACAACTGATTCTTTACATTTCTGCATAGGAACCAAGGCTTGGATAGTGGACTCTGGAGCGACAAATCACATGTGCAATGATCTTAGCCTTTTCACAAGAACTCGGCCTCTTTCCAAACCCACACCAATAATCCTGCCTGATGGAACCACACAGCATGTAAAAACAGCAGGAGATATTCACCTTGGGCCATCCCTTATACTTTACGATGCGTTCCATGTCCCGTCGTTCAAGTTTAATNTAGAATGATTTTCGTATTTTAAAAATCCTACCCATCATATCAAACCATTTCTCAGAATATTATACTTTAAATTTGTTGTACCAATGAAAATGTTAACTTATTTTCATAGTACTTATTTAATATATCATTAAATGGATTACGGAACAATACGGCGTCGTTTCCCGATTTCGTAACTTGAAGCTGAAGGACCTTACGCCTTACGGGGCCCGCCTTGAGAGGTTTCCCTTGCAATTTCGATGACTAACTTGGGAAAATGTGGGAATCCTTTGTAGGAGGAGAGGAGACGAGGACCTCTCGGACTGATCCATATTTCCCGTTAGCTATCTGTATTCGTAAGGGGGCGTTTTCACATCCAGGTGGGATAAGGTTGCAGGGAGATCCATGGCGTCGAAGAAATGTTTGAGGAGTTTGTTTTATGGAGTCCCAAGGGTGAGACAATTCAGCGCTGTCCCACAAGGCAATGCCTCTTCACGCTCGTCGGGGCATCTCATACACCTCGAGTCACAGTGCAGTGCCCACAAGTAATTCTCATGTTTCGATGTATTTCTGATGTCTTGGGGCCGTTGTTACTCATTTTTGTTAATGGGTTTGTTAACCCAAGTTTGGCGACGTTTGAAATAGAGTTAATTCTCGTAGCCATACTCTTTCGGTTCTTTCATTTGCTAAAATGGGATTTAGTGGTTCAAACCCACACTTATTTTGTTGCTTGATAATGATATTAATGAATGCTTTGACATCGTTGCAGTTACCATCCTATTCCTGTAGTTTTTTCTCATGCCAAGGGATCATCTGTCTGGGATCCAGAAGGCAACAAATACGTAGACTTTCTATCAGCTTATTCCGCAGTGAATCAGGTAAAGATGGCAGTGGGTAACTGGTAATTATTGACTCTTTTGATCCATTGCACTGTCGTTTCACTTTTCAACTGATCGGGTTCGTGGTAAATCTGTTTTAGTAAACTTTATGTTTGGATCATCTGTTACATATCTTGGTAAAGTTTCTGAATTTATAAGTTGTGGTGCAGGGGCATTGCCATCCTAAGATTGTAAAAGCACTGGTGGAGCAAACTGAAAATCTTACTCTCAGTTCTAGAGCCTTCTATAATGATAAATTCCCGATATTTGCGGAACGTCTCACCAACATGTTTGGATACGATATGGTATTGCCTATGAATACAGGCGCAGAAGGTGTGGAAACTGCTTTAAAGTTGTGTAAGAAGTGGGGTTACTTGAAGAAACAAATNATAATTATACCTTAATAATTATATGTTGAATGATGGAGAGAATGAGAATGAAGATGGTGTAAAAATGATAGAAATGAAGGATTATTTATAGGAGATTTGAGGGATTGGTAAAAACGTAATTATCGGTATTTGGCTCGCGGCCGCGTTCGGTGAACGTAGCCGATTTTGTCACCAAACGCGGCTGCGTTTAGTATACGCAGCTGCGTATACTAAACGCAGCTGACACTAAAAAAAAGTCCGATTTTTTTTTAACATTATTTGAACGAAAAAGCCCAAGGTCATGACTTTCCTATACCGAATATCTATTGATATACTGGAAAATTATTAATATAATAATATAATAAATTAAATTATTAACCTAAAAAAAATTTACAATTTTTTAACTATTCTCAATTTATATGATTAGTAATTCGAAAATAAGAATAAAAAAATTTTAAAAGATTTGGATCTATTTTTTCCTAAACCCAATAAGTTTGATCCGATCCACTCAAAGTCCGTACCGATCAGAGTAGATATGTCCGAAATTTCCGTTATATCGGACATGCATACCTAAAATTTAAAATAATGACTAAAATTACTTACTCTTGAAAGCAACTTTGTGATTTTTTAACAAATAATTTAGTTCATAACTCTAAAAAAGTAAATATACTAAATAATTATTCAAATTCTGAGGATTGTACTTATCTCATTAATTGGGCCCATATTCATGATATCCGGCCCAATAGGTCATGTTAAATCCATCTTAAATCAGAATTCAACAACTGTGTGGAAATGTGATATGATTTCAGCTTCTGCATATACATTATTTAAATGAAATACAGAGACAGGATGTATATTTAAATGCATATCGCATTTACTGGCGAGATGAGAAGTGGGAACAGATATGTCTTCCAAGTTTAATTTCAATGCCCACTTGGGATTTCAGACCTGGAAATGGCCACCAGTTTCACCTCGGTGGTTCACCTTATTCTCTTGCTTCTTTTCTCTTCAATCGCACTGCCTGCGGAACACCCGGTTCCGGTGGAGCTTCTGGTTGGCTTCACGGCAAATCCAGACAACTCATACGCTTCTTTCCAGCCTCTGCTAAAGGATAGTTCCGGTAACTATTCTCTGGGCTTTCTTCGGATTCAACCTGACCACCTCAGTTTATCTGTGATCCATTTCCCGTCGGGGGTTCAGCTGTGGTCCGCCGCTACGACTTCTCTTCCGAGATGGACCGGTGATACTGTTGAGAATTCAAGGCTGTGCGACACGTTGGACAGAACGAACGAGAATCAACAGACGCTCAAGAAAGGCGTTAGTTCGTGAATTGTGGAAATGAAATGTCAGGAGCAGTGGGTATTTGTGATCATTAGTAAGATTGCGTGCACTGCTTAAGCTTTGTGTTTTGTAGTATAAAGTAACGATGAATGTTGTAAACTTATTATCACTTTTGAATCAAAAGAACAAGTTCTATACATTCTATGTTTTTCGCTTGTGCTCACACCAGTCTCAACATGGTATCGGAGCGATAAGGTTAAAACAAAAACATAATGGGAGAAACAAATCCACAGGATAGCAAAGGAGAAAAGGCACTTGCCACCACCAATGCTTTCGATCCGCTGCGTCTGGGAGGCAATGACCATCCCGGCCAAATAATTGTCACAGCATTACTCAGTGGAACCAATTACCGAACCTGGCGTCAAGCCATGCAACTCGCGCTCGAAGGAAGAATGAAGCTCGGGTTTGTGACAGGGGAAGTGCCTGCACCAGAGCTCACCTCCAACAGCTACCTCATGTGGAAGTCTGTTGACTCCATAGTTAAATCCTGGATTTTGAACTCCATGACGACAGATATCTCAGAATCTTTCGTCTACGCAACTGATGCACACAGCTTATGGACTGAAATAGAGGAGCGATTTGCTGAAGCTAACGGACCGCTTTTCTCCAAAATCCAGCGCGAAATCAACACCATGACCCAAGGATCCATGACCATCATTGCCTACTTTAACAAACTAAAAACTTTGTGGGAAGAGTTGAATCGTGCCCTTCCACTCCCAATCTGCAAATGTGAGGCACTCAAAACCTGCAGCTGCAACATGGTTAAACAATATGCAGACAGAGACAATTTCATGAAGGTAACACAATTTCTAGGAGGACTCCATGAGTATTACGAAACCATAGTAAACCAAGTCTTGATGATGGAGCCGCTGCCGAGCCTAAGCAAAGTCTTTGCTATGGTAGGAAAAGTGGAACAACAAAAGATGTCGCAGAATCATATCGGGGACAACACAGCTATGGCTGCCAAAGCTGTGGGATTTATGACCAAAAGGCCGAACAAGACTGCTGCATCATCCCAAAAGGATCAGCGTAATGGAAAGGGAGGAACAACTGAAGCTAAAAAATGCACGAAGTGCCTTAAAACTGGACACACAGTGGACACATGTTTTGAAATCCATGGCGTTCCAGAGTGGTATAAAACACTGAGAAATGCGCAAGGAAAACAGATTCCGAAAGCTTACGCTCACCTGGCCATGAACAACCCACTGGACGTCTCTGGAGAGGAGGGATCAAATGATGCAGATGCCACGAACTTCGCAGGGCTTATCGACTTCGCAGGTACTACCTCTTCCCTCACAACTGATTCTTTACATTTCTGCATAGGAACCAAGGCTTGGATAGTGGACTCTGGAGCGACAAATCACATGTGCAATGATCTTAGCCTTTTCACAAGAACTCGGCCTCTTTCCAAACCCACACCAATAATCCTGCCTGATGGAACCACACAGCATGTAAAAACAGCAGGAGATATTCACCTTGGGCCATCCCTCATACTTTACGATGCGTTCCATGTCCCGTCGTTCAAGTTCAACCTTTTATCCGTGTCAAAATTGATTGAATCTTCCTCACTACAACTAAATTTCTCCAAATCTCAATGTCTTATACAGGACCCGAAGACTTCTAGAACCGTGGCATTAGGAACACTTCGGAAACGGCTATATATTTTGGATCAAAGTTCGTTCTGTCTACCAGCCCCTCTACTGCATGAAATTCCCCTCTCATTTTGTGTATCTAAGAACTTTGATCATCACTCTTTTATATCCAATGATAATGTTGACACAACATCACCCGATCTAAGCATTACTCAAAACAACCATCACCTGTGGCACACACGACTGGGGCACCCAGGATATAAAGTGATGCAGAAACTGTCTCAAACTAGTCTTGAACCGGGGGACCCTTGTGATGCCTGCCTTTCGGGAAAAATACAGCGCTTGCCCTTCCCGTCTAGTGAAATCCGTAGCACTAGAATCTTCGAACTCGTCCACATCGACGTTTGGGGGCCATACCATAAGCCTAGTTTGCAAGGGGGTAGATTCATCCTCACTTTAGTCGATGACTTTAGCCGAAGCACCTGGACCTATCTGATGGCGTCCAAAGGGCAGACCCGCAGCATCATTGCTTCATTCCTTAAAATGGTCCCAAACCAATTCTCAGTCCACGTCCAAAAAATCCGATCTGATAATGGTTCTGAATTCGTCAACTTTTCGTGTCAAAACCTTTTCAATTCTTGTGGAATCCTTCATCAAAAAACATGCACTCACACACCACAACAAAATGGTGTTGTCGAGCGAAAACACAAGCACCTGGTCCAAATGGCACGCACCTTGCTTATACACGCCTCACTACCGAACCAATTCTGGGGGGAAGCTATGTTAACCGCCACTTATCTTATCAATCGAACTCCAACTCCCCTACTGAACTGGAAGTCACCTTTTTACAAACTCTTCGGGAAGGACCCTGTATATTCCCACTTGAAACCCTTTGGCTGCTTAGCGTACATATGTAACACCCAGCCTCACCAAGACAAATTCTTCCCTAGAGGAATCAAATGCATCCTCTTGGGGTACTCATCTGATCGAAAAGCTTATAAATTATTCGATCTAGCAGCCCATAAGATTGTCTTTTCTAGAGATGCTCGAATGTATGAAAGTCTGTTTCCATTCCGAACCCCAGATATCACACAGGCACACTTTCATCCAGAAACTTGTCTGCCCATACCTCCTTCATCTTCCCTGACCGAACCAACACCCCTAGAACAGCCCACTGTCTCTGAGAATTCAATACTCGAATCCGAAAATCCAATCCTAGAAGAAAGTTTTACTCCTGACATTCATGAATCCATTTCAAACACCCCTTCAACTGAGCCCACAAACTCTGAATTCATTAGACGAGGCAGCCGACAACGCCACCCTCCAATCTGGACTTCGGATTACGTCTCTACTATATGGACCAAACCTTTGCTTCCGACAAAACACACCCCTACTGCCTTTCCATATATATGCCCAATCAACCTGCCCTTTGCACATGTGAGTTTTCTCGCCAAGGTGGACGCTATCCAAGACCCCACAACCTATTCAGAGGCAATACAGTCTCCAGCATGGATTGCGGCAATGCGCGAGGAACTGGGCGCACTTGAGAAGAATGCGACATGGACTCTAGTGCCTCTGCCATACGACAAGAGGGCGATCGGATGTCGATGGGTGTATAAAACTAAACTACATGCAGACGGAACTTTGGCAAAATATAAAGCCCGACTGGTGGCGAAAGGGTACAACCAAATCGAAGGGCTGGACTATACAGATTGTTTTTCACCCGTGGCGAAGCAAGTAACAGTGAGGGTGATCCTAGCCATGGCCGCTACTCTTGGTTGGAAACTTCATCAGTTAGACGTAAATAACGCCTTCCTTCATGGCAAATTAAGCGAAGAANTATGGGACAAGAAACATGACGATGGTTCCGGGTTCATACACGAGCATGGTGATTCCGGGTGGTGAAGAAATCCCCATCTCTGCAGCCGATATGTTTCCTGGGCGAATCCCTCAAGGATCTTGATCTCATCATTCATTGGGTTCAAACTTCCAATTTCAACACTTGTGCTGGTTTTTTGAAGTACAGGTAAATAAATCATGATTTGATGCATTAATAGTATTTCTTCGTTTTGATTTCAATTTGTGATGAGGTTCTTGATTGATTATGATTTCTGTGTGGTGTGTCGTTTATACTCTTATACGTGACATTCAAATGGAAGATGTAATTCTCATTCTATATATGCTTGTTCATATATATTCTTCTTTTTCTTCATCAATCATCTCCCATTTATAGCTTTCTATAACAGTATTAGGTAGTGATTTGAACATTTAGTGTTCAAAATGTATTTGGTTCATATATGAATATAAATATGAATATTGTTTGAACAATTTTTTATAGAACAAATATATTATTTTAATATAAATATATATTTTTTGTTCGGATTGAATAAGAGTTTCATTGATTTATGATTATTTTGATAAATATTTATAGAGTGGTGTTTCTAATTGGTCTTTAATATTTGAAATAGTGTAAATGTGATACCTTTATAGTTTCAAAATTGCGTAAGAAGGACCTAAAGTATACATAATGTATATCGTTGACCCTCTAGCTTTTTAAATTTGTAAACATCATGCCCTCAAAGTTTAAAAATTGTATGGTTGGTCTCCAAAGTTTCAAAACTGTTTAAATTTAACTCTCACGTCCGGTATTTTTTTGAGTTTTTTCGCAATTGACTTTGTTTTTTCCACATGTTAAAATTGACTGATTTTGTTTACTGATTTGATATTTAACCTCCGAATATATTAAAGAGTTCAAAATTGACTCGGAGAAATATGTAACATTTACTTGCTAAAAGACTAATTTGTCTTACAATGTTTTGTTATTATATTTCATGGTAATTTTACTTCGTATATAAATACCGGACGTAAGGGTTAAATATAAACGATTTTGGAACTTTGTGAGCCAACCATGCAATTTTTAAATTTTGAGAGCATGGTGTTTACAAATTTTAAATGTTGGATGGTCAATCACACACATTATGTAAACTTTGAGTGCTTCATAGGCAATTTTGAAAGTATAAGGACATCGTCTTTACATTATTTCAAAGATTGAGGGTCATGTTTGCAATTTTCTGAATATTATTTATATAATAAGATTAATTAAAATTGTACATGTTTGATTAGTTGAAATAATTTGAGGCCAATACCGATGTTTGATAAATTTATCTAGTAAGTATTCATTTGGTCCTAATTACATAATTATGTGATACTGATTAGGTTTGAGATTAAATGTATAAAATTATATTAGTATGATAGGATTAATTAAGGCAAAACTTAGAGATGTATATTAAAATATATGAATAATCAATAATGTTTGAAAAATCTTATTTTATTTATTAATAAAATTCAACAAATTATACAATGACTAGTATACCTTTATTTATTAAAATTGTAAATTGCAAAATCATATCATGTAAAAGATATTAACAATATCATCGGTTAAAGGTTATCGAATTAATTTGAATATAAATAATACTATCAAATTTTTAAGAACTAATATTGTCGATTAAAATATTACAAATATCAAAAAATATAAGTGGAATAAAATAAAATTACCTATATTGAACCAACAAGGGTGCGGGATACGAGATTCAGGATTCGAGCGTACGGGATTCGTTAATTTTTTACTAATCCGATTAGGATGCATAAATGATTCGTTAATTAAAATATTATAAATATATTATTTTTTTATGATTTGCTTAATAATCTAATAATTTTTCAAATTATTTCGATTACTATAATTGATTGTATAAAATTTTATATAAATTAATTAAAAAATATTTTTTTTGTTTTTTTTTATTTTTTTTTAAATTTAACGCACCAATACGCACTCCACACCCGGTGCGCACCGGGTGCGCTAGGTTGCACGAATGCGAATGAATCGTGCAACCTAGAAAATTACTCAAATAAAATATATATTTTTTAATTATTCTTAATTGATATTATTCATAATTCAATAACACTTGTTTATGTATTTCAAAACATTTAATTATGGAAATTTATGTATTTATTTATTTTGTATTTATAATATCTGTTGAAAAATAAAAGCAAGTGAGAAGAGAATTCATTCTCTTCCTACATACACGTCTCTTGCGCGACGGGGTTGCCTCTCTCTTGAACTCTGACCTTCATCTTCTCTATTTCATCGCCTATCTGATTTAACATCACATTCTGTGACAAAACTGCTGGTTTTCTGTACATGCGGAGGTTCTGATGACGACATCACCGGCTAAATCGCAACCATTGCATAACTTCTCGTTACCCAGTCTCAAATGGGCACATAGGAGTCCATCTACTGCTGGAGTGTCTAATTCGCATCCCCATCGCCTGATCAGAATCACACCGGCCATAGATCGGATATTGAAGCCAAATTGAAGAAACGAACGCCGACTAGTTTGGAAGTTGTTTCTGTGAGTCTAGAGGAAGAGAATGGTGTAGCTAAACCGTGGAACTTACGGCCNATTTAGCCAATCGCGATTACAAAAAAAAACTTTTTTTTTTTAAATTTTATTTTGGCAAACGCGAGTCGCGTTAGCCAATCGCGAATTGAGTAAAAAATGCAGTTCACGATTGGTTAACGCGAATGGAGGTATTTTACCGGCACTGTTCCGTATCGTGGTATTTAGCTCAAAACTCCCACGTCTCTTTTGCGACGGGGTTGCCTCTCTCTTGAACTCTGACCTTCATCTTCTCTATTTCATCGCCTATCTGATTTAACTTCACATTCTGTGACAAAACTGCTGGTTTTCTGTACATGCAGAGGTTCTGATGAAGACATCACCGGCTAAATCGCAACCATTGCATAACTTCTCGTTACCCAGTCTCAAATGGGCACATAGGAGTCCATCTACTGCTGGAGTGTCTAATTCGCATCCCCATCGCCTGATCAGAATCACACCGGCCATGGATCGGATATTGAAGCCAAATTGAAGAAACGAACGCCGACTAGTTTGGAAGTTGTTTCTGTGAGTCTAGAGGAAGAGAATGGTGTAGCTAAACCGTGGAACTTACGGCCTAGGAATGAGATAATGAAATCGGGGAGGAAGGATGCCGGTTTTGTGAACGGTGAAAATAAATTGTGTAGCAGTAGTAACGGCGTAAAGTCGCAGAGGCTTAGTGGAGTTGATAGGAAAGGAGATATTAGGGTTTGGATTTCGTTGTCGAAGGATGAAATTGAAGAAGATGTTTACTCTTTGACCGGCGGGCGCCCTCCTCACCGTCCCAAAAAATGGCCAAAGAATGTTCAGAAGCAACTCGATGTAAGATTTAACCCATACAAATACCATCTGTTTATTTTTAAAGATGTTGCTCTTCTCTTCCCATAACCTATTTCCAGGATTGTATTTGGTGAGTTTTACTGCAGATTCCTATAGCGTCACCTTGCTCTGGTATTGCCTTTTCATCAATTTCCTCATTATTTTGATCAAATTTCCTCTTCCAGTTCATTATAAATGAGATTTTTGAAGTATAGAAATTGCTATGATGAAGCTTGATTAGTAAAATTGTAGTTGTTTGTTGTACTGTTCATTTCTTTTACTTTGGTCCATATTTTGTTAATGTTTGTTTGCTATGATGATCTTGATGAAGATCTGATAATCTATTATCCACATATGAGCAATATAGATCATTTATGGGATATGTAAGATTTGAGTTAACTGGAGCTCTGTCTTTGTAATGATTTATTCACAAAGCAAAGCAAGAACAAACCGTGCCCGAAAACCGAATATTTAATTTCTATCGTAAAGATTGGGGGTTCTGTGAATTATTGGATTGGATTGGATATATCTGGTTTGATTCATGTCTTATTTCTTCATTTGAATCATGCCTTTATGCCTCTATAAATGCTTGTTTCTGAATCTGTGTATGTTTGTTATATGTGAAATTTACCGAATTTATAATGGGAGTGTTTAGCGATGACTAATTTCGATTATATGCCGGAGATGTTTGTGTTGATTATGGCTTAGAAAGAAGAAGGATTGAACAGGCTATCTTATTTGGGATATATTTTGCTTGATTGAGCATGCTATTGCTATCTTCTTGTTTAACCTCCAATATCTTCATAATCTGCAGTTTTTAAGGAAAAAATGATGTGTTCAAGCCCCAAACTTTCATACTTTTGACAAATTCGATCTCCATAATTTATAATGATATATTTAGTTCTCAACTTTCAAGGTTTTGGCAAATTATATCTCCAAAGTGGTAAAATCGATCTTCAAAATTTGTGGTCAATAATTTCAATTGTCAAAATTAAAAATTTTGGGGATTGATTTTGCCAAATTTACAAAGTATAGAGACCGATTCAACCATTTTGATACTTTGAGAATCACAATTAATATAATCATAAAACTTTTAGCAATTTATGCTTGTAATGTTAAGCTGGATCCTAAAGGTTTCACATTTTTTTAATTAATAGGATCCTTTTAGATTCCGTTGCTAGAACGAATGTATAATCACACATGTTTTCATGTTTCAAAGGTAGTTACATGGCTTGTCGCAAAGCCATACAAACTTTATCGACAACCATGAACTTTACACCACACTTTTCGCAAAAAACATGCCCTTGTATGTGGGATTTAAATCATTTAACAAGGTGATTTATATAGGATTTAGGGTTTATGGTTTAGGTCCACAAGAGCTCGATGCTATAAGTGAAAGTGTGTTTGTTAATGTAACCTTACAGTTAGCTTGGACATATATAGCTCTTATCAAGAGGATTTGATAATGTCTACTGTTCAGTGAAATGTAGAGAAAAAAGAGGCTTGAGCCTAAGTTTCTTCCACCCTTCAGGGCAAAGTGTATCTGTTGCTAGAAGTTCAACTTTTTTAGGAGCATTTGGTGTAGCACAAGGCAGCCAAAATGCTTTCATTGTACTTTTACGAAGAGCTTCGGCTTCACATGAATTTGTTTGCACCATGGAAATCATTTTTGTTCCTGATGAAGCTTTTATCATTGTATTGTGGAATAGCTGCTCATCAAATGTATCCAGTTCTTGTGCTTTCTGCATCATTAGTTTATCTTCTTCCTTTTCATGCTTCTGATGTACTGCTGTCTCTTCCCAATACAAACAATGCAAAACTGAAAATGCAGCCAAATCATGCCTAAACAGCTGAGATTTAGACAAGAATCAAAATGCTTTTGAGCTCAATTAAGAAATAAAATGAAAACAACATATTCAATGTTGGTTCGGTTCGTCACTTTATGAGGTGATCAATACCTATCGAGGGTGTTGGTTAGGTCGATATACACAAATGAATGACGACCAAGAGTTTGATCATGGTCAGTCATTGAAGTGACGATCGACAGGTTCCAACCTTGAGAGCAACAAGCTTCGGTGACGGTCGTTCGACCAAAGGGGTATACTGTGAGGGGTCAACAGAGGATTAATGAATCTTAACCCTAAAGCCCACTAATGACACTACATAAGTGATGTCAACCACTTTAATGCGGTATCATCATCTTAGAGGATAGTAGAGGAGCTCCAGCATGTTCTGGTTTGGAACATTATGTTGTGATTTTGATTTAAGTTGCACAATAACTCGATAGTTGTTGTAGCTGTAATCTTTGTGGTATTTTTGTGATAGTGAATTGTCCAAGAGGTGGTCCGTGTTTTTATCTCATTACGCATCTAGTTTTGTTAAGTTTAGTCGGTAAAATGAATCATAAAATTCATTATAAGTTAACATTTAGAAGAACCATAAGTTTAAAAACACATAAACTTCACTTGACTAATAATGCTATAGAGGGAAAATAACAGTATAAGTGATCAAATTACAGTATAACCGCTGAATACGAACACTCAAGAGTGCATTCTTTGCGATAAATATGACCTATCCGGCAAGACATAGGATCGATGAAGCGCTTCAAACAGAGACAACAGGCGTCGAAGGTCTTTGCCGAGCCTCTCCTTCTGCGTGCCGTATCTCAGCTTCCGCTTCTCATCGTAGGTAAAAATTGCGAGAACATTGTTGTTCTTCGAGTCTCTCTGAAGCATGTTTCATGATTATTGACGAAATTGAACAAAGAAATCGAAGATTCTCAGGTACGATCTGAACAATTGTTGAAACCCTAGAAACGCTGATTCGGGCAATTTTGTAGAATTATAATTTTAAAAATGCTCTTATTTGTCTTGGGACTTCTGTCCGTCTATAGAAAATTGTGAGATTGTAGAAGGGCTGAGTAGTGGGCTGGATATGCAGCTAACTTGGGCCATTCAGGCCCATATCCATATATTCTTTAAAGAGTTATATTATAAAATATAGCAACACACATTTTATACTTGTAATTTCTTAGTTTTTGTAATTTTGTTACTTATATTTTTACAATTGTGACAAATTAAATTTATATAGTTTATATGTGGGTTCTTAATAGGGCTGTTACACCATTCGAATAGTTCGCGAACAATATCCGTTCGGTTTGTATGTGATCGTGTTCACTCGTTCGGATAAAAATATAAACACTGTTCGAACATTATTTTTTGTTTGTTTATAATTTGAACGAACATGAACATTTTCGTGAACAAATTTGAACGTTCGTGAACAAATATATTATTTTAATTAATTTTTATACTAATAGATTATTATAGTATATAAATTTAAAAATATTTACAAAACTTTCTTATATTGTTAATGAAGTAGTATTCTTCTTTGTTTTGTGAAAGATAGTTGTTTGATTATTTTTTTAGTATATATTTTTTTTTAATTTTGTTTGTAAGACAAAAAAATGTGATTTTTTGGTGAAGTTCGCACAAGTAGTACAAATATGTTCGAACAAGCTATTCGAACGAACATTAACATTCACTTAATAATTTGAACCGAACAAATTTTTACGTTCGAATAAAATATGAACGAACATGAACATGTTCGAATAAAAATATGAACGAACATAAACACAATGAGTTCGGTTTGTTCAAATCGAATAACAACCCTATTCCTCAAAATCAATACTCATCATCTTCATTAATGTTCTAAACACAAATCAAGTTTTCTTTCGTACCTTTAAAAATAACACATAATTTACTTAAATTATTCGTATAAAGTATAAAAAAAACTGTTACTATTCACTTGAAATCATTCTTTGACGGTTTTAAAATTAGATACTACATAAATAATTTTTAAAGAGAAAATGGCGACTTGGGTCCCCAAAGTTTGGATAATTTGGCAATTTTGGTCTCCAAAGTTTCAGTGGCAAAAACAGTCCCCAAAGTTTTGATGATTTGGCAATTTTGGTCCCCAAAGTTGCGTATTTTCGCAAAATACGTCCCCAAAGTTTGCGAATTTTGGCAATTTAGGTCCCCAAATTAATTTTCGTCCGGGGACCTAATTTGCCACAATTCGCAAACTTTGGGGACTTATTTTGCTAAAATACGCAACTTTGGGGACTGATTTTGCCAAAATTCGCAAACTTTGGGGACCGGTTTTGCGTACATGAAACTTTGGGGGTTGATTTTGCCAAAATTGGAAACTTTGGGGATCAGAATTGCCAAATTATCCAAACTTTGGGGACCAAAACTGCCTTCCACCCAATTTTTAAACTTCGAAAGTATGGTTTTTACGTAATTTAAAACTTTGACTTTTATATACATAACGGTCTTATTTTTAAATGAAAACAATATTGATTTCGAATTAAAAAGTGAACACCTTTAATAAAGTAATTAGTCTTCTTTACGTACAAGCATGCTCACAAATAATTATTCTTGTTCCCACTTTCCTTAAAATTCAATTATAAATAAATAGACAAATTTTGAATTAATAAATATAATTTATTATTCAAATTATGATATATTTAATAACATAAAATAATATTATATATCATATATCATATATAGAACAAATTCAGTTTATGAACTCATTATATCTCAAATTAAAAATAATAAGATATAATCAATATATACATTAATCTAGAAAATCATTAAAACTCCAATGTTATAGGTAAATTTGATTTTATATTTGATCATTGTTAATTATCTTCCTTTTATCATCTTTTTTCATAAAATTTATATGAAATATTATTGTAATTATAAAAATAATTTTATTCAAAATAGGGTATGTATATGGGTATGAGTATGGATATACGGGTATGGGCATAGATATCCATATTCATGTAAAATATATGTTTTGCCCAATTACACACTACCATTTATATTTTTGTCCAAAATATCCATCTAAGTATGATTTTGAGGTATGATTTAAAAGAGTGGATGTGTATTTTGGTAAAAGTACATTTTTTGCAATGGGTATTTTTGTAAATGAATCTAAAAAGTATGGGATCCACGTAAGCATGAAAACGACATTGTCTCCACCAACCAAATATATTATCTATTCATTTTATTTTTTAAATATATTTGCACACAATTTGTCATATTTGTTGTTCTTTCACTATCTATGTTAATGATTAAGCCTCAATTCGTAGCATTTGTATTAAATTCCCACAAAATAAAAATATGATAATATTTTAGATTATAATTGACAAAATATAAAAAATAAATGATGTAAATAGATTTGTAATTAAAATACTTAAATTTAATTTTATAAAAAACAAAAATTTTCCTTTAATGAAATATATATATTTAAATAACACATCCCAATATAGGAATATGAATAAATATAGGGTGGTTAGACCATTAATCATTATCTATACATTGGGTTTTTGGTACCCCGATTAAAACAGCGGTGATGTGCGGTGAGATGTTGAAATCGTGATTTTTTTAATGTGCACAAAACATAAGGTTAATTGCGATGTGATAATCGTTAAAAAATCACGATATCATCACAGATGTTAAAACCAGCTGTGGCCTCATCGTGATTTTGGAAAAGACTCATTTACCCTTACTTCTATTAATTATAATATAATTATATTTATTATTCTATATGTATAAGGGTATATTAGTATTTTTACATAAATCACGATCATAATTATCATCAAATCATGATCAAATTATAAACATAATATATAATAAACAATTTATCATCAAATTAAAAGTTTGTTAAAATTTAAAATCGATAAATATTACATAACTTATAAAATTTCAAATATAATAATTTAGATTTCTTATTTATTTTTTGAATTTTTTGAATTTTGCTTTCTCATTTAACCCGATTCGAAAATCGGAAGAGAACCGCGAATCCTAAAGAATCATATTCTTAAATTTATGTAAAAATAAAGAATACTGGTGATGAGAACTCTAGAACCGGGCATCCTGCAATGGATGAGGCCCAGTAACGATTGGACCGATCCGTATGGTGGAAGCGAACTTGTGCAGCCCATTAATACACTTAACGAAAAGCGACCCGATGTTCTGCGAAAGGACCGAAGGTAACCTTGGCGAAATAAATCGTTTTCTGGTAACTAGCTCCGTGGTCGGTCCAAACGGTTACAAACCCGCGCTTTCCACTCTTCGGGCCTTCACACGTTTACCACGCCTCGGGCCCGATCACGCAGACCACGCCTCGGTCCCAACCTCGTTTTACATCGCGCGATAACAACCTCTAACAAACCTGTCAGAGGCGGTTACAGAGCGTGATTTACACACGCCATTTACTCTACAAATACAGAGCGCGACGATGGAAATAGGAGGACATTTTGGACGCGTAAGAACAAACTGTTACCCTGCCGAAGTTCTTACTGCTTTCTTATTATTTGTCATTTTCATTAAACCTCTGCTGTATTCTGCATGGATTGTGTGATTAGTGGACAGGCTATGAGCGTAACTCGCTCTTAGTCAAGTGGTTTTCTCCCCAATTCCTGGGGTTTCCACTATAAATCGATGCGCCTCTTTATTGTTTCTAGTTTTAATCGTTTTCCCCATAAAAAACAAATCAAAACCGAGTTCGTTGGCTGACGAATCGGGTGACTGTTGGTACCCTTTAAAAAGAGACCATAACAGTTTGGCGCCGTCAGTGGGGACGATTCTCTAATTCCATTTGAGTATTCTACCAGGGATAGGATAATCAAAGGCATGACGACTGGAACTTCGACAAATGACAGTGACGTGCTTCCCAACAGTCTCCCAGCACCAACATTCACTTTGCAGGATTTGGAAGCTGTCGTCAGGAAGGTGGTACTGAAAATTACGTCGGAGAGAAGTGGAACAGAACCACCGGCTGTTTCGAGCCATGTTCCCAAAAGCAGAGGATATGATAGTGATCTTGACGAGCGCAACACTGATAACGAAGAAATCATCAGGCGCGGTGTAACAACGAGGAGGCTCAGATATCGGTCTACTCCTCCTCCCCCAGCCAGGGCTCTAACTCCCGCTCCTGTAAATGATCAGGAGCAGATGCAGCGGCGAATTGACGAGCTCACCAAGGAGTTGGAGAGCATGCGTGCGTTGAAGGATTGCGAACCTAATATGAGACGCAATCCTGGTTTATTCAACAGGGCCATGGAGGCCTCAATCAGGCGAAGTAAGGATGATGACTGGTAGCATAATCTGCATGCGGCCCAGACATGCAGAGATCTGAAGGCGTATCAGCCGCCTTGGGAGATTTGATGCTCCCCTATTCTGAAGAGATCTGGGCAGCAGTCCCAGATCGGCATTATCGCAACCCCGAGGGGTTGCCGACATTTTGTGGTTACGGTGATCCGATCGATCACGTTGCCGATTTTGAATTACGCATGGGAACGGTTTGGGCTTCAGATTAACTAAAGTGCCGCATCATCGCGGCAGGATTACAAAGCGACGCCCGAACGTGGTTCAAAAATTTGCCGGCCCGATCCATACAGTCGTATGACGAATTTATTTTGGCTTTCTCATAGCAATTTGCTCCAAATGTAGGACCGCCCCAAAGCAGGCAGAAACTATATCAGTTGAAATATATCCCGGCAAAAATGAGTCTTCAGTCCTTCATAGAGAAATTCAATAGGACCGCTCTGGGCATCAAGCTTGAGCTCCGGGATAAGATTGATATTCTACAGCAGGTCTTGGGACCGTGCGACCTTTCGGCCAGTTTGGTAAAGAGCCCACCATCCACATTGGGAAACTTCTTCAGAAAATCAACAAGTATAATAAGGTGGATGAAGCGCTGGGGCTAGGCTATCGGAAACCTAGCGGGAATTCTGAGCCCGCAGGTGATCATAGGGTTTCCTACCCTAAGAAGTAGTCGCGAGAAGTAGCGGCTGTAGGCGAGAAAGATGTCCCCCCGAAGTAGGAGGACAATCGGGTGTATTGCGAACTACATCATTATCGCGATCACCCGACCCTGAAGTGCACGCTGTTGAAAGAGACAGTAACGACAATAAATAAAGAGAAGTCTGACTGGAATGGTCAGAAGGGCAAGCGAGCGGAATCCCCCCGAAAGGGCCACCAGGGTGACGATCGTCACATGCCGTGGGGAAGGGATAATCGGGGGCAACCCCGAAATTATAATGATCGGACGGAGGACCGACGATCTCCTCCGCCAGAGCAAGATATAGGCCAACACGGTCAAGAGAACCGTGATCAAGGCCGAAGAAGAAGATGGTGGGGACGTGGCGGTAGAGCCCAGCAGAACGAAGGTGGAAGACAGGAGCAGGCCGCTCCTCCACCTGCAGAAACAGGTGCCCAACCTTCTCAAAATGAGACGGCACCCAGAGAAATAGCCGGAGATATTTATGTTATCTCCGGTGGTCTGAGAATAAATGAATCGGTCCGGGAACGAAAGAGAACTGCGCGCGGAGACTCCGCTGAGAGCTCCGAATCTGTGGCGCTGGTTAAACATGATCCAGCGGAACGGTCCCCTCCCTTCGGGGAGGATATCACTTTTACTATGGCCGATCGGGAAGGAATCATCGATCCATGCGATGACCCCCTCACTATCACTGGAGTCATCGGGAATCGTCGTGTCCACATGATCCTAGTGGACACCGGGGCTTCGTGCAATCTAATGAAGCGCGAAGTCGCCGAAATGTTGGGAGCTGCTGCTCATGACCTCCCGATCACTAATATAACTCTTTGGTCGTTCGACCAGAGGAGCGTCATTCCATGCGGGAAGATTTTATTCCCAGTCACCCTTGGTGAACCATCCAAGGACCGATCGAAGGATCTGGAATTCATTGTCGTTGAAGTCGACTTGGCTTACAACGCCATTATCGGAGGGACCGGCCTTAGTAAGTTCGAGGCGGTCCCATCTATCTATCATATGATGCTCAAAATCCCCTCCATTCATGAAGTTATTTCTGTCAAGGGGGATCAGAAAGTAGCTAGACAATGCTATATGAGCTTGTGCCGAACATTGGCACCTATCAAAAGAGCCCGGGTCGACCTGCTGGAAGAGCCGCCGCACCCGAGGCAAGAAATGGAACATGTAGGGTTCAAGTTGATTAATCTGGTTGAGGATGACTCAACCAAAACAACTCGCATCGGGACACACTTAGCCCCTGCTTTTGAAAAAGAACTGATCCACTTGCTGAGAAGCCACGTGAATATATTCGCATGGACCCCGGACGATGTTCCGGGGATTGACCGATCCGATAGTGAACATCGGATCAACACCGAGCCTGGAACGAAGCCTGTTAGGCAGAAGAGGAGACGCTATTCTCCCGAAAAAATCAAGATTATCCGGGCTGAGGTGAATAAATTGATGCGGTCGGGATTCATCAGAGAAATCCACTATACTGAATGGGTCGCAAACCCAGTAGTGGTCTCCAAACAAGATGGGATATGGCGAATGTGCATCGACTTCACCGATGTTAACAAAAGCTGTGAGTCAACCCTTTTCCCTTGCCGCATATCGACCGACTGGTAGACGTTGTGTCTGGTAGCACCATGATGAGTACAATGGATGCTTATTCTGGGTACCATCAGATCTTCCTAGCGGAAGAAGATCTTAAGAAGTCATCATTCATGACCGAAGATGGCGTTTACTGTTATGTGGTTATACCATTCGATCTCAAAAATGCTGGAGCAACATCAAAGGTTGGTCAACAAAATCTTTAGAGAATTGATCGGCCAAATGATGGAAGTTTATGTTGACGATATGATTGTTAAATCTATGAATGATGAAGACCACCTTTCCTATTTGTCTCGTTGTTTCGAAGTATGCCGAAAATATAAGCTTAAACTAAATCCAAACAAATGCTGCTTCGGGATCCGAAGTGGAAAACTTCTAGGATATTACGTTTCAGAAAAATGCATAGAGGTCAACCCTGAAAAGATGCAGGCTATCATTGATATGCAACCTCCAAGAAACAAAAGAGAATTTCAGAGGCTTACTGGCCGACTTGCAACACTAAACAGGTTTATTTCAAAATCCACAAACCGGGCTCTACCTTTTTTCAAAGTGCTAAGAAAAGCAAGTCATCTAGATTGGATCGAAGAATGCGATCGGGCCTTCTCCGAGCTGAAGACTTATTTAAGCACTCCCCCGGTGATGGTGAGTCCAACATGTGATGAACCTTTGGGTTGTATCTTGCTGTATCAGAAGTTGCCGTCAGCGCAGCTCTGGTGACCATCCGAGACGACAATAATACACATGTTTATTATGTAAGCCATTCTCTGGTATCTGCCGAAACAAGATATTCCACCTTGGAGAAATTCATGATGGCTTTGAAAAAAGTTGTATCCAAACTGAAACATTATTTTGAAGGCCGAACGGTCTATGTTTATACAGATCAACCTCTGAAGATGGTCCTTAAACAAAAAGATTTGAATGAGAGATTGACAAAATGGGATATCAAACTCAGTGCTATGTATCTAGAATTCTTGCCCCAAATGGCGATCAAAGCTCAGATCCTAGTCGACTTTGTGGTTGAAATGACCCGATCGACCATATATCTTAACCAAGAGAATGATCGATGGACGATCCACGTAGATTGGTCGACCTTCGGAGGAAGAGGAGCAGGCATTACCCTAACAACGGTACAATGTGACCTTATTCATTCCGCAGTGAAATTTTCCTTTGCTGGAACAAATAATGTGGTAGAATATGAGGCTGTATTATCGGGAATGACCTTAGCTCGAAAAATGGGAGTTAGCAGAGTGCGAATGTTCTCAGACTCAAAGTTAGTAGTGGAACAGTTCGCAGAGAGATTTGAAACTCATGACCCGATGATGAGGTTATATTGTGCCAAAGTCCTAGAATTATCCTAAAAATTCAATGAGTTTTCTCTTGACCACGTGCCACGAGAGCAAAATAAGGTTGCCGACGCACTTGCCAGATTGGCCGCGAGCATACCTGACATAGAGCCGAGCACTATTTCGGTCCACATCAAGGACCTACCTTCGGTCGAGATATCAGTGACCTAACAGTCTATTGAAGATATCAGAGCTCTATGCAATGAACTCCAGGGCTTGAATATTAACGCTACTGAATCTCCTGGGGAACCCAATTGGATGTACCTCTTTATTAAATACCTTTCAAACGGCTATCTCCCTGAAGACAAATTTGAAGCCAGAAAAATAGAAGTTCGGGCTAAGAGATTCATCTTGGTTGACGGACGCTTGTTTAAAAAGAGTTTCGAGGGCCCGCTTCTGCGCTGCTTATCCCTTATTGAGGCTGAAGCCGTCATGATTTATGTTCATGAAGGGATATGCTGCATTCATTCAAGAGCTCGATCTTTATACCACCGCATCACTAGAGCTTGATATTTTTGGTCAACAATGCTTGCGGATGCCAAGAAATACACTAAACGTTGCGCCATATGTCAGTACCATGCTCCGATCTCGCATCTGCCTGGGGCTAGCTTATCGGTTACCCCATTGCCTTGTCCTTTTGACAGATGGGGGATCGATATCCTCGGACCTTTCCCTCGGTCAATAGGGCAAAGAAAATTTTGTATCGTAGCGGTGAAGTATTACTCGAAGTGGATTGAAGTAGGAGCAATAGCCATCATCTCAGAGAAGGTGGTCAAACACTTCTTATGGAGAAATATCGTGAGCCTCTTCGGGGTTCCCCGAGCGCTCATATCAGATAATGGGACTCAGTTCGGTGGAAAGAGAATACGGGATCTATGCACCAAGTTGGGCATCATCCAACATTTCTCATCAGTAGCCCACCCCCAAACTAATGGACTTACGGAGGTATATAACAAGGTTATCCTGAAAGGATTGAAGACTAAGTTAGAAGATTTCGGAGGGAAATGGCCTGAACACATCTATGAGGTCTTATGGGCATACCGAACTACACCTCGCTCAACAACCCAGGAATCACCTTTCTCATTGGTGTATGGGACCGAAGCTGTTAGCCCGGTGGAGGTTGCCATCCGATCACCTCGGATATCTCAGTATGATGAGCATATGAATGGTGAAAGGAAATTATTGGACCTCGAGATGATCGAAGAAAATAGAGATACAATTTACGCGCGGATGTGTGCTTATCAGCGAACTATGGAACATGCCCATAACAAGCGAGTCCTCCCAAGAAAATTCTTTGAAGGCGATCTCGTCCTCAGAAGCATTAAAGTGCAGAGAAACGTTGGAAAGCTGGACAGAAATTGGGAAGGAGTGTATCGAATATCAAAGAAATTGGAATTAGGTGCTTATAAACTTGAAACATTGGATGGTATAGAGGTCCCCCGAACTTGGAATGTCATGAACTTAAGGCGATATTTCTTGTGAACTTTCGATTAACCTATTTGACTTAATAAACGTACATTCCTTTAAGCGTAAGCCGAAAACAAGAAAGTACAAAACAAATTATTTCTAATTGAATGATGGACCGATCTTGAAGTTGGGTGACTTAGGACGAATCTGGACTGGTGACCGAAGCTTCTTATCCGCAAGGCTCCCAAGTTGTAGTGATCGCTCTGACGAGTCAGATGCTCATGCACTTGCTTAGTCCCATGGATGAGTTGCGATTCTCCCAGAACTCATTACGAACTAAAGCACTCCATTCAACGGCATTCATTCTTGAGAAATGGCCCTTGTACTTATTAAATCTGCCGCGAAAAGAGGAATGGGAGGGGAGGGGTCAACATATCGAAACATAAATCCGGTCCTGGTATGGGACATGTTATGAGCAAAAGCTTAGCCACTATAACATACGGGACTTCAGTAGAACCAAGGTTCGGCCAAAGCTCATAAAAACTCATATTGAACCTAGACTGCGCCTCTCCAATCAAGTATTGATTCCAAGGACGGAATAAGAGTGATCCGCATACAATGTAAAACAACCGATCCAATCAGAATTGACATGAGTAAGCCAAACATAATATCTGGGACCGATGGGTCAAACACCCTATAAGCATCCCCGATCTCACACTTGGTGGTTAAAACACTCTCCTTAATTTGAAACATATTAATTCACTTTAAAGTTAGTTATAACACTTTGTTCTGACAATTAAAGAGACAAGAGTTGAGAGGAAAGAGTTGTATATTGAAAACAAAGAGCAAAGCATGTACAAAATACAACTGAAATTTTAACCGTCCTGCCCATCTTCCTTGTCTTCAATTCCCTGCTCATGCAATTCGGTCCGGGCCGCGAGCTGCTTCAATTCTTCCTCCTGATCTGCCACCTTTTGGTTGACCGCTCTCTCCATCACTTCAAAGAGATAGAAGAAAGGGTCTTCTTCCAGAATAGGCTCTTCCAAATTTGGAATAACCTGAAAGTTGCCATCTCTTTCAAGTTGCTCGACCGCTTTCCATCGCTCGTCCGAAGGGGAAAGCCCGAACTGCTTTATAACTTGCTCTCGCATGTTATCCAGGTATTTAGCAGTATACACCCCATGTATGTTATCCGCCAAAGCGAATAACAGGGGGGACCGAGCAAAGCCTAGAGCTGCTTCCCGGACCGAACCTTCTGCCGAAGTGCGGGTTCTTGTCAACTCCTCTTCCAAGTTCGCCTTCTCTTCTTGGGCCCGAAGGAGAAGTTCGTTCAACTTATTTCTCTTCTCCTGGGCCCGACCTTGGACTTGGTTGACCTCTTCTTCCTTGGCCCGCAGCTTGGCCTCCAGGTCAGAAATTCGCCCCTGAGCTGTTTTTCCTATCTTCTCCAGCTCAGAGACTTTATCTGCTAAGAGTGAGATCTTCATTCTAACTCTTAGCAGCTCACTATCCAGTCGGTCCCGGTCCTCCCGAATCGTGACCAACTCACCATGTTTGATTTCAACTTACCTTTTCGCAAGGTCAAGTTGATCTTGGACTTTTTTGGACACAACACTGCCACCCTGGTTCTTCTACACGGTGATGGCAGTTGTGAAGGCCTTCCTCAGCATCTGCATAAGATAACAAGGTCAAAAAATGTGAAGCTTCGAGCCTTCATATAAAAGAAAATTACCTTGGTGGTGAGGTCGAGGAAGCCCTCCATGATCTCTTCTTCAGACATGTCCGCTTGGACGTTGTCTGAGTTTTGCTCTCCATAAAGGCGGAAGTCCTTCAGGAAATCACTTCTCCACGAGGTTAGTTTTCTCCCCTTACTGAACATGTCTAGCAGGCCCAAGGCAACTCCCCAGTCGGAGTTAGTCTTAGGGCCCGATGCAGACTCCTTCAAAACGATCCCTTTAGTAGGGACTGAAGCGCTCTCCCCTTTCTTCAGTCTTTTGGGATCCTTCGGGGCTTCTGCTTCGGTCGCCCTCTTCCCTTTTCCCAAGGGGATCGGCGGCAGAGAGACGTTCACCTTAAGGTGAGGACCGGGGAGAACCTTCTCCACGGGAACGACTCCCTGCAGCAATAAAACAACAGTATTTGCATTAATAAAGGAGTTGTTTCCGATCTAATAGAGGCTGGATAAGCTCAAAGAACGAATCCGAGCCGTTATCACCTCCTCTACCACTCCAAATACCCGAAACGCAGGCCCTTCCCCAGTTGAAGGTTGTCCTGTGCAGCGCAGGGTCAATGTGCCCGCACTGGTAGTTTGGATCGGGGGGTTCCCGGACCCCGATGGGACCAGCATACCCCCGTTGCTGATTCACTTTCATCAGCACTCCCCGATGCTTCGCGTTTTCCTTCAGAAGGACGGACCGAAGCAGCCGCCATACGTTTGAACCGTGAGCTAGGCATCGTCTCAGTTGAATCTGCAAAACAAATACATAAGGATCAGGAAAGGATAAAATAAAAACATTACTTCATACCCGATCCTTCTGATGGATCTGAGCTAGAAAACATCCCCTTCGAGGCTGGGGCTCCGGTCCTACTCACGACACCTATTTCTATCAGTATTTTTTCCCGAAGCAGCTCTGTTCGCTTAAGGCGTGCTTCGGGAGGGGGGAACATGCAAGTGTATTTGCAGTGTCCGGACGAGAGGGGTTGAACCTAGTTTGGTCCAACTGACATATGCGTAGGTGAGTTATGCGTGACCACACCTTCAACAGGTCCTCTTTTGGGACTGTTATCCATACATAACAAGACTCCCACGCATGAAGAGACTCTTCTTTATCCACTATAGCGCACTCTTTAGTGCGCACCGCTATATAGTATAGTTTGCGGCATCCTAATAGACCCTTACCCCTTCGGGACCCCATCAAGAACAAATTGAAAAAATGTTTTAAGGTCGGGGCCCTATTCTGTTGGTGGCAATAAAATATGAACGTCACTATATACACATCACTACCCGGAAATAATGCAAAAGTAGGGCAGTAAATTTCTTTAAGAACGGCTGCTACAAAAGGATGCAGCGGAAAATGAAGCCTGCACTTCAAAGAAGCGTAACTGACCGGAATAGCGGACGTCGGCACATTCATTTCCGCCGGAAGGAAACATGGAATATATTCCCGTCCCTTCCAGATGGAATAATGTACCGGAATCGAAAACCTAGACCTAAACTCCTCAATGTCCAACTCAGACATGGCTGGGTATCTCGTTTTATGAGGAGCCATAGAATATACCTTAACGAAAATCGGAATGAAATGGGTTGAACGTGAAACAGAATGAGGGCGCAGAGAGCTCGATTTGGCAGTTCTTCCTTCGCGAAATGACGATGAGGAGAAACAGTATCCAAAACCCCGATTTAAATATTAATTTCCCAACCAATGGTGAGTTGCCACGTAATATTACCATAAACGATGGTAGTACAAGCACACTCATCACGTCTGTTGAATTATCGAATGTGAAGATGCACAAATCTGGATGTTAATATTCAAAAATATAACAATGATAAAAGTAGAACACAAATATACGCTACTGAGATTTAAATACAAATTAATTCCTACACTTATAAACTTAAGTGAAAGATCGGTCCCCTAGACGCTCACTACCAGTAGGTACGGTCCCATGTTCTCACGAATGTGTAAACATCATGTGATCGGCCTTGTATCACCTCTACGATGGCAATCAAGCCCGATGGGTTAGTGATGAGAACTCTAGGACCGGGCATCCTGCAACGGATGAGCTCTAGTAACGATTGGGCCGATCCATATGGTGGAAACGAACTTGTGCAGCCCATTAATACACTTAATGAAAAGCGATCTGATGTTCTGCGAGAGGACCGAAGGTAACCTTGGCGAAATAAAGCGTTTTCTGGTAACTGGCTCCGTGGTTCGATCCAAACGGTTACAAACCTGCGCTTTCCACTCTTCGGGCCTTCACACGTTTACCACGCCTCGGGCCCGATCACGCAGACCACGCCTAGGTCCCAACCTCGTTTTACATCGCGCGACAACAACCTCTAACAAACCTGTCAGAGGCGGTTACAGAGCGTGATTTACACACACCATTTACTCTACAAATACAGAGCGCGACGACGGAAATAGGAGGACATTTTGGACGCGTAAGAACAGACCGTTACCATGCCGGAGTTCTTACTGCTTTCTTATTCCTTGTCATTTTCATTAAACATCTGATGTATTCTGTATGGATTGTTTGATTAGTGGACAGGCTATGAGCGTAATTCGCTCTTACTCAAGTGATTTTCTCCCCAATTCCTGGAGTTTTCACTATAAATAGTTGCACCTCTTTATTGTTTCTAGTTTTAATCGTTTTCCCCATAAAAAACAAATCAAAACCGAGTTCGTTGGCTGACGAATCGGGTAACTGTTTGTACCCCTAAAAATGGATCATAACAACTAGTAATGTAACGTATTTGATGGCGGCTTTGAACTATTTATAGTTTATTGTAATATATATTATTAACTCGAAAGATTATACAACTTTATTGTAAAAGACAAATTGCACTGTCTTCAAATAGAGCCATTATTTTGCATAGGCATGTGAAGAAAATTAAGCAATGTCTTTGAGTGCCCTTCTCTTTATCGCTGTTCTCTGTTTTTCATCTTCAAGCTTTCACATTTCTGCCGAAGATGGTAAATCTTCTAGTCTTACAGTGAATTACTACAGAGATTCATGCCCACAAGCTGAAGATATAATTCGAGAGCAAGTTCAGCTTCTTTATAAGCGTCATAAGAACACTGCGTTTTCTTGGCTACGAAATATCTTTCATGACTGCGCAGTTGAGGTAAATTGTTCGCGAAATAAAATGGGTTTTTGTGGGTATTGTTAAAAATACAGTCTTTTTTGTTATTGTAGTCGTGTGATGCGTCGCTTTTACTTGATTCAACGAGGCGAATGTTGTCTGAGAAGGAGACTGATAGGAGCTTTGGGATGAGAAATTTTAGGTACATTGAAACGATTAAAGAAGCTATTGAAAGAGAGTGTCCTGGAGTTGTTTCTTGTGCTGATATTCTTGTTTTGTCTGCGAGAGATGGGATTGTTTCTGTGAGTAATTTCATTTGTATATTCAGATCTTCAATAGGGAATGTGACTTTTTCAAATTTTTTATGGTGTGGTATCATCTCTCTTATACGTTATATCTTAGCACTCTCCTCATGTTAATTGGTTCAACTCTAGAAATTTAACATGGTTCGGAAAAATCCTGAGTGACCTTGCCAGGGGTTAGTCCGGTTTAATGAAATGATCGGTTGGTAATCCACCGATATTAATTGTCAAATCCAATTTGTTAGGTGGTTGGACTTGGGGTGTGTTGAAATAGTGGCTATTTTCCCATATCGGAAAATGAAAGTGAGGTGGATTGATTTATAAGAGGGGAGGTAGATCATATTAAATGATTTGTTCAAGTCTTTTACATTGTAATCTCCTCCCTCTTATACGTTATATTTGAGTACACTCTCCACGTAAATTGGCCCGACTTTAGAAATTTAGCATGGTATCAGTTCGGGTTTAGAAAAATTCTGAGTGACCTTGTCGGGGTTAGTCCGGTTTAATGAAATGATCGGTTGGTAATCCACTGATTTAAATTATCAAGTCCAACTTGTCAAGTGGTTGGACTTGAGGGGTGTTTTGAAATAGTGGTTATTGTCCCATTTCAGAAAATGAAAGTGGTGTGGATTGGTTTATAAGAGAAAATGTTGACCATAGTAAATGACTTGTTCAAGTCTTTTACGGCGTGATCTCCTCCCTCTTATACGTTATATTCGAGCACACTTCCCACGTAAATTGACTCGACTCTAGAAATTTAACATTGAATTTGTGGTTTGATTGAATAAAATTCAGCTTGGAGGACCATATATTCCGATGAAAACAGGAAGAAGAGATGGGAGAAAGAGCAGAGCAAATATACTTGAAAAATACTTGCCTGATCATAATGAAAGCATGAATGTTGTTCTTGAAAGATTTGCAAGCATTGGAATTGATACTTCTGGTGTTGTTGCTTTACTCGGTATGCACTTTCCCATCTTAAAATACTTGCAAAATATAACTGTTCCATATTGGATTTATGATGTAATTTGGATTGTGTTATAAGAGAATAGCATAGTAAATGACTTCTTATATTCTTTTACGTTGTGTTCTTTATTGAAATATTGTCCACATCGGTTGTGGAAATAGAAATCTTCTAGTTTATAAGGGAAGTGATATCATAAGTAATCAGTTTGGCTTAGCATTTTCAACGCGATTCACTTCTCTTATAGACTGGGTTACACCGACACTCTTCTGGTCCATTTAATCTTGAATTTCTAAGTTTTCTTTCTTGATATACTATAATTTCGACTACATTCTATAATTCCAACAACTTTTTGTATTGGTTTCTCATTTGGTTTGTTATTTTAGGTGCGCATAGTGTAGGAAGAACGCATTAGATTTAGGAGGAAATTTTGATTGGTTTATAAGAGAAAAAGAGATAGCATAGTATATGATTTGTTCACGTCTTTATGGTTCAATCTCATTTCTTATACGCTATAATTTTAGTCCGACTCTAAAATTCTAACAGTTTTTTGTATTGGTTTCCATTTGGTTTATCATTTCATGTGCTCGTAGTGTAGGAAGAACACATTACATTTACAATGAAATTTGAATTGGTTTATAGGAGATAATGCATACAAGTCTTTTACTGTGTAGTCTCCTTTCATCATAATTTCGGACGAACTCTATAATTCCAACCATTTTTTGAATTGGTTTCTCATTTGGTTTTGTTATTTCAGGTGCTCATTGTGTAGGAAGAACACATTAGATTTACGATGAAATTTAAATTGGTTTATATGAGAGAATGAATACAATAATAAACGACTTGTTTATGCCTTTTATTATGTGGTCTCTCTTTCTATTATAATTTCAGACATACTTTATAATTTCAATAACTTTTTGTATCGGTTTCTCATATAGTTTGCTATTTCAGGTGCTCATAGTGTAGGAAGAACACATTGTGTGAAGCTTGTTCATCGTCTTTACCCAGAAGTAGATCTCGATTTGAATCCAAATCACGTCGAGCACATGTTATACAAGTGTCCGGATCCGATTCCCGATTCGAAAGCAGTGCAATACGTGAGGAACGATAGAGAAACGCCTATGAAATTCGATAATTACTATTACAAGAACATATTGGAGAATAAAGGACTTTTGATCGTTGATCATCAATTAGCTAAAGATAAGAGAACGAAGAGATTTGTGAAGAAAATGGCGAAAAATCAGAACTATTTCTTTAAGGAATTTGCAAGAGCATTAATTATTTTGTCTGAGAATAATCCACTTACAGGAACAAAGGGTGAAATTAGGAAGCAATGCAATGTTGCTAATAAGCTTCATTCATAGATTATGTGTGAGATTTCGCTTTGTGTTTACGTTTTCTATTCGGATTATTGAATCCTTTGCGTTATGTTCGTGTTTGTTGATGTAATCTTGCACTTGTAATGTTAATGCAATAACATTGTGTTTGTGTAAGAATCTACTAATAATCCAAACATTTTCTTCAATTAAGAGTGAATTGAGTCAAATTTTTAATCAATGAAGATAATTCAAGAAAGAAATAATATGAATTACCAAATTAAATGTTTAGATATTTTCATTATTGTATAAATAATGTAATCGTTACGACTATTATGTAGGTTCTCATCAATACATTTTTCCTTATCCATTTATTGCTTTTCATCATATGCAAATTGACCTTTTCCAATCAAACCAATTTTACATATTAAAGGAAGGAGAAAACCATAAAGACGATCAATCGTGCGGGATGTTGTTCTCGAAAAATTGTCTTCTAAATGAGCTTAATCGGTTGTTATTGTTGTTGTTGTCGGCTTCGCATTATTGTCTAGAATTCCTCATAGTTTATTATCCCATCCTATACGTATCCCAACTTTTGTTGGGAAAAAATCCCCCGGGATCGGATCGAATTAATGCAGTGAAAATCAAACATAAATGAAAAAAAGAGAAACACAATATTTACCTAGAAAACCCCATGTTCAATTAACCTCGGTAGGAAAAAAAATCGGTCAATATCAAAAATTTTATTTTTTGGGCTTGACTCAAAAAAACCCCGTATCCGACCACTAATCCAATATGAAATACCGACCCAAAAAGCACAATATTTTTTGGGTATTGGACGGTATAGATCAAAATATTGGTATCGTACAATATACCGATCAATATGAAAACATTGTTAGATACATAAGAAAACCAATTTGTTAGAACACAAAAGACATTCAAAACTCATCTTCTTCAATCTTTATAAAGTAACTATTACGTTTACCCTTTAAACCAAACTTCAAAGATCTCAACAAAAGCGCAATTCGCCTAAAAAAACCAGCTCTAACTCTGCTTAAAGAAAAAGCTCTTTTTCTTAACTTGTTCATCTTTTTCCCGACTCTGAACTTGAGCTTAACAGCTTTTACTCTCAGCCAAGATGGACGGTTGAGATCATCAGCTTGCTTCATGATCCTGGATATCAATAACTGTGTCTTTTTATGCTTTGTTTCTTCATCGTTGATCCTTGAATAAGCAGCATACTGTTCGTTCATGATTTATGATCTGGCTCATATGAAGAAACAATTTATAGAATAAGTGTTGAAATTATAGAATCTGACTGAAATAACGATGGGAGAGTGTGAACGAATGAGATTAAATAAATGAATCAACACATTTAAAAGACTTGAATAAATTGTGATGGAATTCTCACTCTTATAAACCTAATCAATCTCACTTCTATAATCGATGTTAGATAAATTTTAATAATAAATATATAAACTTTGACTTAATAAATAATTGTTAATTGTCGGTCGACTCCTTAGGTTTCACCTGCATGCTGGCTTTTATATAGATAATCAAACCAGGCTCAACTTGACGATATAAAAGTTGTCTTATTTGAAAAATTTTATCATCAATATTTATTAATTTTGGTAAATATATTTCTAAAAATTTATTGAATGTAAAATTAGTACACAAACTTTGATTTTTTATTAAAACTATGTAGGAATTATAGAGTATGACAGAAATCACAACGAGAAACGTCAACTAACAAAATCAAAAGAAGAAAGTCAAACATTTAAAAGACTTGATTAAATTATTATGTGATGATTCATAACATTTATAAACTCAATCAACCTCATTTCTATAACCAATATGAGAAAAATTCAATAAACTAATAATCATATTAGTCATCAGAGTCTAATGTGCGTAATAAAATTGATACTCAAATTTTTGGAAATAATTTTGAGACATGTGGGTCGAATTTTTTTTACCAAAACTATGAAAATACATATATTAAATTAAAGTTTGAGATCAAATATATTAAAATTATAAAATTTGAGGACAAGCATTTCTTATAAAAAAACAAAGGTCTATGTAGAAAATAGAAAATGGGCATGTGCAATATCATCATCGTCATGATGCATTAAACTTGGTGTAGATTAGGGCTTTGAACTGAGAGTTACGGCGTGAACCGTGACGTAGTCAACGGGCAGGTCACCAACTTTACCTGGAAATTAGAAGTGTTAGAAAAGGACAAAATTGTTACAATAAATACTTCTACACGAAAATTTTTTAAATTTGGTTCAAAATCAATTTTAATTATTCAATTAAAATAAATTTAAATTAAATCCTTCGAATTTTGATATATTATTAATTTTAAACAAAAATAAATAATATAACTTTAAATCAAATAAGTAATACTTATGGTTAAATTAAATTTCACTATTTATAAGTTAATACTTTAATTATGTAAATTTTTAGAGTTTATACTAAAAATAAATTTTCGGTGAAACGACTAAAATGTCGTCGAAATTTGACTCAAAATTCAAAACGAAAATTTATGTATTAACATTGTCTCTCTTTTATATCGGTAATTATATCGCCAGTATATTGTCGGTACATCAAATATCGGGTGATACCACCCGATATCACATTTTTTGGTTGGAGTATGGATTTCTTGGATCCAGTTAGAAAAAAGTAATAAATACTTTTTTTTTAATATTAAAAAAAATGCAAATGGTTTAACAACTTGGGATTCCAAATTCCGAGCTGTATTGAAAATATTAGTGTTAAATGATTTTTTATATATATGAATAAGTTCCATATGTATTGCATTCTATGATAACATGATGTTCTAATAGGTTGGGGGAATTCGCGTCACACACGGATTCGGGTTGGACTCTTGTCATGCCCATAAAAATGATTAATTGTCAATTGTGTAAATGTACATTTGTCTAATTAGGTTTAAAGGTGACCCGATTTTTCTTTGTGGAAAGTGCGGCCCGTTAAAAAACCAAAACTCAAAATGATGGTCAAATAAATAAGATAACTCTTATTTCTATTATTTAAAAAATAAATAAATAATGTTTTCTATTGAAGAAAATGTGAATATTTGATTATCTTATTGGTAATTTGATATTACATGTTTGATATTATATTGTTATTTCTAGAAAAATATTTCATATTGTTTTTAGCCTGTTGAAAAACCAAAACTCAAAATAATGTTCAAATAAATAAGGTAAGTCTTATTTCTATTGTTTTTTCAAAATATAAAATATAAATAAATTTTTTAATATAAAATAAAAATAGAAAGCTCATCCTAATTTATGAGTCTAATTCTTTTGATAATCGAATCTCCGCATCCGAGTCGACGAATTTCGATGACGTTGCGGCGGTGTCCTACTAACATAGATCGTATTATACATGATCATAGTGTCACTTCATTGATATTGATGAAATCATTATTTAATTTAATAAAAATGTACATAATTAAATAATTATTTTAAGTTAATAGTTATAATATTATCAAAATAATTGATATACTGATGATACATACAGATATAAAAAAATGCTTTAACACATAAATTTGTGTTTTCAATTGTGGGTATAAAATTTCACTGTTTCATATATTAAAGGTATAGAGTCAAGAATTTCTGTTATTAAAAATTGGTTTGCATATATTAATTTAATCATAATTACTATAAGTATTTCTTTTTAAAGGTATTTTAGTAATTTTGGATTAAAATTAATAATATTTCAAATATTAATGACTTGATTTGAATTTGTTTGAATTGAATAACTAAAATTGATTTTGAAGCAAATTTGAGATATTAAAAATGAAATATACGCTGCACAAATATGTAGCCATATTTAGAATGAATATATTAAGAAATAAAATCGCATTAAATCTATATATACTAATACATATATATAATATGATTATAGATAATCAATATTCAATCATGTTTTCATATTGTTCAGTATACCGTAAAATTGTCGTTACATACTAAATTTACCAAAATAACAAAATTTAGAGAACCAAAATTGACTATATTTGAACAGGAACGTCAATTGCCAAAATTCAAAATCACGGAAATTAAGTATGTCACACATATTATTTTTTATCTAAGTATGAGGATATATTTTGTCTTCAGCATTATTCGGGGATCGTAAATGTCACAATTTTAAAATTTTGATACCGAAAATTGTCAAAACTATTAAACTACAGCTTTTGTTGATGTATACATTCTAATTTTTGAAAAATATATATGTTAGAACTTAATGTACATCGTCAAATTTATTCTCAAAATTCGAGGATTTTTTTTGTATTTTATAAATTGAATTTGAAAAATTTGGAAATTTTGGATATTAATTTTACCAAAATAATTAAACTATTTAAATTACAAATATCAAATTAAATTTATTAAAATCACAAAATTTTGAGATCAAAACCAACATTGATTAGACCCTATACTGCCCATTTATTGGGCCTAAACGGCGTAGCCCGTATGTATTGGGCCTATATTCTTGAATTAAGTAATATATTTTTTAGAAAAACTGACGGCTGAAAGACAAAATTGCCGTGGAAAAACTCAACACGCAAATTCAGACTGCTGCTTTCTGCCTTTATGGTATATTTTAATGTTCTTGTAGTTTTTTTGATTGGTTTCTTCTCCTGTTCTTCATCAATCATGACGGTTTGTTGAGGTATGGGTTATCCAAAAATTGGGCGTCACTTGGGATGGCTTTTTCGTGAAATTATCATATTTAATGTTTTTCTCCCTTCTCAATGATGGGAATTAGATGTCTGTGAAAGATTTATTTAAAAGTTTGGGATTTATTCATAGATTCCACTTATAGTTCACCTGTTTGATGGATCGCTGTTCTTGATGGGATTTATGGACCCCCTTATCGAATGGAGTCTGAATTTTGTGATTATGTATTTTCACTATGAACAAATCTGCGTGTACTTGAAACTTTATATTCTGTATCAAAGTTGAGGATTTCTTGTTATGTGATTTGCAGTTGAAGTTTTTGTTCTCCTTGCGCGTGTCTCGTGCTCTTCTCCAATTAATTTTAATCTATGAACGTGAAAGAGAGATGCATTTGAATTTTGCTGTGATCTGCGCTATAATCAAACCACAGAGAAGCTAAAAGGCTTATATATTGTAGGCTAGTTGCACATTTCAAGAGAACAAAAGGCATTATTCGTAACACAGACCATTCTTATTTCCGAATCGTCTTGTTGCACCGTAATGTTCGAGTTCTATAGTGGCTGATCAGGTCCAGCCTCTGTTGTTTGACTAGGCAAATTCTCTGAATAAGAACTCTATAGTAATATGAGAGAATGTATTGCTTTAGATGAGCTAACCGAGCAGCAGGCATGAAAACTCCTCTTCGATTCGGATTCATCTTACAACTCTTTCATAGCACTTTTTGCCCCCACAACTGGTAATTGAAATTACTACTTTCAGTTTGCTACTTGTCTATGAAACTAGCATGTTTGTTATTAAGCTTGTGTTTTAGGACATATTTGTTGATTTCGTTGGTTCAAAAACTCGCATCCTCATCAATTCTCTAGCTTTCTTATGTATAATATAGCATGCCATGATCAAGAAACTAGCATTTTTGTTAATTAAGCTTGTATGCTTCGACATATTTGTTGATTTCGTCGGTTCAATAACTCGTATCTTCATCATTTCTCTGGCTTTTGATATGTTTTGTTCGGTATAAAAACATTGATAATAACATGCTATAAGCAAGAAAACTTTGTTTTGTTGATGCTAAATCCATACAAGGAAAGTACTGTTAGTTTTCAAAACAACCTAAGTAATTTAATACACAATGTCTAAATTATCAAATGTTACATTGTCCAAAAGCTCTCTGTATTGTTTCATCATCTTAGATTCGAAAGATTAGTCAATTCCCGAACCCTTATTTGCCGTCTTTTTTCCCAAATGTGCGTTCTTGACATCTTTTCTATACTAGAAATAGCTTTTTTTCATCATCTAATAACCTACATTTTCAGGGAGAATGAATCACAGTGTAAAGACAAAGAAACTGAACTCGAAAACTTACCGAATCGAAGAATTGCTGTCATTGTTGCCCTTCACAAAGAACAGCTCCTTTGATTCTTTCAACAGTGCATTTGATCAAGCTGTTAACAGTCGCCACTGATCCTAAAGAAAGCTTAGCTGTCGGAACCGAATCAACGAGGATCTGGAACGCCACCGTCAGCAACGATCCACCTGATCCGATATCCGGGATTCCGCCACATTTGATCAGGTATCATTACATCACGATATAACGCAACTCTAATATGTTCTAGCTTGTAAACTAACCTGATTCCGAGTTCGGGCCGTCTGGTAATATAGCGAAACCCGACGGTAAAAGGGCGACATAATCAGGGTCACCTCCACTGAGAACGACGTTCATAGCGACAATGTTGACGGGAGCGTAGATTACGTAAGAACCGGTTGAATCTGTGCAGCTTTCTTGCAAGATAAGCATATTGCTTTGGCTTGAGTTTGTATTCTGCAAAGCTTCTTGATCAGGTAATTCTTCTTACGCTCAAGTTTAGGGTTTAGGGTTTTACAGTAAACCCTAAACCGTAAGGTTAAAGAAATATTCTTACATTAACTCGTAGTAGGGAGACAGAGTTGCCGGGATCACGACCATTTGCAATATGAGCCATTTCTTGAACTAATCCTCCATTGGAAAGAATGTCCCACTTCACAAAAAACGAGATTAGATCGAACAACATAAGGAAATCGAATCGCTTTGAGCTTACTTCGCTGCGAGAATTCTCGTCGCGGAGGAAGTCGAACACTCTTTTCGGTGGAATCGGTAGCCAGAATGAAGTTGCAGCGCTTAGAACTATTCCGGGAGGACGACCGGGATCGTCCATGCTTTTCCGAGTCATTACACGAATGTCATCTGCGTAGCTACCGGATAATGTTGTCCAAGTATGTGCAGTTGAAGCTCCGACGCCGGTGCAGAAACTTACCACCATTCTTTCTGCTAGCTTTAACATGCTCTTTTTCCCTTCCGGCGAAGAAATTACTGCAATTTTTTGAACAAAATCGTGTTATAAAGTTACTGATTTTGTATCGGAATTTTAGATCTAATGAATATACCGCCGACGTCGCCGGCGGAGATGTTATTCGCCATTACGCTGGCGAGGCGTTCACACTGACGATCAAGAGTCGCAACCCACCGCCGTGCGCCGAAAGCTACGCCGGAGTTGACTAGTGATTTGTAGATTGTATGAACAGATCTGTCGTCAACTTCCACGTTTTCGACCCAAATAACCTGCAAATTCACCGGAGTTTCTGTAGTGATGAAGAAACGTTAATGATTGAAGAAACAAACCTTAGAATAACCATTTGGGAGTTCTTGGATTAAACACCCAGAAGGTCTTCTTCTACATCTGGGTATTGAAGATGGCCGGAGATTGTCTAGAGAAACATCGACGACAGCCCACGTTCCATCTACGTGTTTTTTACAGTATCTAACGAAGTAATTCTCTCTTGTCGGAACGAGAGGTGACGGAACTTGAAACTCAGCACTCATCTGAAGAAAAAATGTCATGAAATTCGACCCAAAAGCTTTAATTCTAATCGGAAACTTACGACTTGCAGAGCTCCGTTGTAATTTCCGGCGACGCCGGTGGAGAGTATTTCAAGAGTCATTGCTCTTGAAACAATGCTTGAAAACACTCTGGACCACTGATTCTGCATCAAAGTGATAAAGCAAATCAATGATCAGATTGAATTCTTCTGTAAATCTAAATTCTTACCACATCCATTAAAATCTCGACAAGATTGACATGATTCATAATAACAACGGCGGATTCACGTGAAGCTTCTGACTTAAACCCTAATGGTCTCGGTCCAATTCCACGAGGGAATGTTCGAAAATACTCTTCCTCTGCAAGTTTTTCATTGTTAGAACACCAAAGGGGATCTCCGGTTTGAGCCATTCTAATCAACTCCTCCATTGCAGTCACAGCGAGCTCGATAATCACCGGCTTATCAGCCTCGCTCGGGCCGGAAACTGATCCGAGAAGATCGGAGGCACCGTAAATCTCCCCTGTTAAACCTGACTGCGTACCAAAGCTCCCCGCACCAAGATCAATTGAACGAGAACTTCCAGAAGGAAGATGAGGAAATGTAATTCCCTGCTTGCCTACATATTTCACTGCTATACCTGAAATCTTGTCAATCTGAAGAGAAAAACAAGTATGAATTTGAAGCTAAAAATGCATTATTATTACAAAGGAAATATACCTCGTCTCTTAATCTTGAATTCTCGATACGGAGATGGTGTTCGTCGAACGACATTTCTCCGATCGCCGCTGGATTTCCACAGTTGGGACAAGTTGCAGTGGTTAAAGCTTCTTTGTAACGTATATTTTCAGCTCTAAGCTTCTCGTTTTCGTTTCTTAGTTGAGTATTCTCATGCCGTTCGTGATGAGACTGTAATATATAATCATCTTCAATCTTTGCAAATACACATAATTCTACTTTTATTATAAAGAATTATTTAATTAAATGATATTCTCTTCTATGAATTAATTATAAAGGTTTATAAAGGTTTAGACTTTAATTAATTATAAAGGTTTCAAACTAATCTATAGTTTAGACAAAAAATAAAATAAAAAAAGTTTGGTAGAAAAACGATAAAAATAGATCTACCAATGATTCAAATTACTAAATACATAAATCTTTAATGATTGGCTTTATAAAATCACCTAAATTATGAGTATATGTTTTATCATGTTAAAATTTTAGAGATCTCAATAGTCAAAATTAGCAAATTATAGGGATTAAGGTCAAAGCTAAGAAACAATTGAAACTAAAAATACGTGTCCCCAAAAATTGTTTTGCAATGTAGTATGGTCAGAATTAAATCCTAAAAACGATAACTAGATATACCTTCATCTGAGTTCTTTTGTTCTGAAACCAGAATTTTACTTGCAGAGGTTCCAATCCCAGCCTCCGACCGAGTTCTTTTCTCTGTTTATCGTCAGGATGAGGGCATTCTTTGAAGAATCTAGAGACAAATTTGTTCAAATTATTACAATATTAAGGATAATGTAAGATAATTTGAAGGACCGTACGATTCCATTTCCTGGATTTGACTCTGCGTGTGACGATGATACCGCTTCTTCTTCGTCCGTTGATCGGGATCCTGATCATCGCCGGAACCGTTTTCCATAACATCCGTACCGGATTTACTCTCATACTCATCTTCTCTAATGAGGTCTATTTCATTTTCCGGCGACTTGGGTACGCCGGCGATATCTATTAGGTGGTGATGAGCACCGTCGAACGACTGAAACATATTTTACGTACGGAACTCCGGTCGCCGCAAAAGCTGCAAATCTTTTACCTGACATCATTAATGGAGAAATCGTCATTAAGAATGTTGGAAATCAAGGAATGGGCACACAGTACACAATGAATGCGTATCGGACTAACTTCAAATGTAATAAAAACCAAACATTTACAGCGATGATTATGATAAACTACACAGTAATTACCTCTCGAACAATAAAATCCAATCATTACAAAGAAGAAAATTAGGGTTGACTAAAGAGAGTAAACCTACACCTACACCTACAACAAACTACATAACCAGACCTGAATCATGAACACTTCACACTCCACACTCCACAAAGCAAACAAAATTAGGGTTTTTCCCTCTTTCCCAATATAAAACTCTAGAGAAACAAACAACGAATCAAAATCAGAGAATCCCCATCTCAGATGGGAAAAAGATGAACTCACAGAGAAAGAGGATGCATGTAAGTGTAGAGAAAACAGAAATAGGAAGAAGAAGAGTAAATACAGAGCGCATCGAGAAGGTGCCTTCGCATTTATGACAGTTTATTGTAAGGGAAAGCCAAGGAGATTGAATCATAAATGCATATAAAATAGATTCAAGAACTAAATCAAATTATAATACAGATGGCTTTTTCGGCAAATTAATGGTACCTTTTTGTCTATTCTTGTCTGCCTTATGGGAAATTTTTAAAATTTCTTCAAAATTTTGTAATTAACAAGTATGGAAGATATTGGGTACGTTTGTAACACGTTTGGCAAATAGCGGCGAGGTGAGGTGAGATGACTGTACTGTGAGGTGAATTGATCGTGATTTTAAAAAACTGTTTTTAAAACAGCAGTAATCGTGATGTCATAAAATGATTTTTTTGCCATTATTTTTAAATAATTGTTTATAACTTAAAAATTATATTTCAGATTATTTTATGATAAATTCGTTATTTCAAAACTACGTTTTTAAATTGTCATATATATTTTTATAGTTTGAACACATAATTGATAGAATATAAGAAGTTATTGATCAAAATTATTTTTTTAAAAAAATAAACTATAATTTATTAAGGGTAAAATTGACATTTGACATGTACGTTCTGGTGGCCGTTGGGTTAACCCAGCTGTGAACTCACCATTGTTTTCTGCTGTCACACAAACGCAGTTATTAATGATGTTTGGTAAAAATAGAATACAACTACGGTACGTTCACCGCACCGGGCGGTGGACTGCGTTTCCAAAGATCACCATTATATATTATTAAAATTATTTATTACAAATCAATATATAACATTATTTTTACCATCATTATTTTTATTATTTATATAAAATATAAATAATTATTTTTGAGATTATCTTTTAAAATACTATTATAATATTAATAAATATAATTATGTATATTTAATATTATTTAATACGATTTAAATATATAATATAAATAATTATTATTTGAAATTTGTATTTTAAAATATTATTTTGATAATAATAAATATAATTATACATATTTAATATTATTTAATATGATTTAAATATAAAATAAAAATAATTATTATTTGAAATTATCTTTTACTATTTTTACTTTTATTATGCTTATAATAAATATATAAATATATTTTTCGACTTTATCTTTTAAAAAAATTAATTTGATTACGTTTGAAATATTATAATTATTTGATATTTTTTAGTATCATTATCTTGAATCACACCAAAGATAATTAATTGTGCCGAAAAATTTTTAAGATAAAAATATCAAACAATATCAAGTACATATGATTATATTTGTTATTATAATCATATTTTAAAAGATAATCTCAAATAATAATTTATATTTTTATATAAATAATAAAAATATTGATCGTAAAAATAATATTACAATTTATAATATATTAATTTGTAACAAATGATTCTAATGGTTGAGTTAATATTCATTACTTTCTACTTTTCTAGAAGAGTATGTCATGTGTTCGATCTTTGTTAATTACAAAATTTAAAAAAATTTCTCTGAACAATGCCGCAGGCCTAGTACGCGGCCACTATCCGAGAACGTGGATGTGGGCTCAGAACGCTACCGCATTCTCAAAATGTGGACGATACTAAAAGAATAAATTGACGAAAAAGTAATGGACACTTTTGGAACATCGTTTGATAAATAGCGGTGAGATGAGACGTGATGATTGTACTGTGCTATGAGGTGAATTGATCATGATTTTAAAAAATTGTTTTTGAAACAACGGATAGTAATCGTGATTCATCAAATGATTTTTTTGTCATTATTTTTAAATAATTGTATATAACTTAAAAATTATATTTCATATTATTTTATGATAAATTCGTGATGTTAAAACTACATTTTTAAATTGTCATATATATTTTTATAGTTTGAATATGTAATTGATAAAATATAAGATATTATTGATAAAAATTATTTTTTAAAAAAAATAAATTATAATTTGAGAATGGTAAAATCTACATTTATCATATGGTAACGGTTGGTTAAACCAAATGTGAATTCACCGCTGTTTTATGTAATCTCACGAACGCAATTATTAATGACGTTTGGTTAAAATAGAATACGGTACGTTTATTTAATCTTCGAATTCGAACCCAGAATTTCTGCTCCATATCTGAGTGAGATTAATGTACGGGATTAGAACCCTAGCAAGCTCCCCATTGATAAACGCAAAAAAATGGGAAGAAAGAGGAAGCATTGAATGAATGTCTGAAAGGAACGTCCGCGTAAATTAATGGGCAATGAATTCACAGAAGGATCATTAAATGTTATTGCAAGAGAATTCCACAAAACGACAGGTTGTAGTAAAATGTCGAAGAGTTTGTTGCATTGAATTAATGTAATAATATTAATTCTCTTAGGGTTCATCTTTTTTTCTTTCTTTCAGAGTCGTTAAAGAGGGAAGATCATCTTCTCATCACTGTAAAGTGTAAATTCCTCAACTCTTTTAGCTCTGATTCCTGCGTATACAAAATCTCACTGCATTCTTCGTTGTTAAAAAGAAGCCCTTGAAAGTAGCCGTTGATAGCAAACGTTTATTATTGAGAAAACGACGTATCATTTTGGTAAATTTAATCCTCCAAGTTTATTTTATTTTGGCATTTTCAGTCTTCGAATTTTGGACATTTGGCAAAATCAGTCCTCCTATTTTGGAACATTTGGTAAAACCGGTTATCAAATTTCATATTTAGTTCTTCAAATGAAATCGAACAAAATCGGTCCATGTAATTTGATCGTAGTGGCAAAATTAGTTTTCGTATTATATAAAAATTAAAAATCAAAAATTACAAACTTCGGGGACCAAATTTACCATAAAAATAAAACTTGGATGACTTAATTTGCCAAATGTGGCAAAATATGAGGATTAATTTTGCCACAAATAAAGTTAATAGATTTAATATCTCACAATTGTTAAAAAAGAGGACCAAAATTGCCAAAATATGAAACTACGATGATCAAATTTGCACGTTGCCCTTTATTATTTGGACAACATACTAACTAGGTGGTAACTTGTAATAAAATAATTAAATAAAAAACCATAATTTTGGATGTTTTTTTATGGGAAACTCGATATATTTTTTATTTTATTTAGTTAAATTAAAAGCGAAAATGAAGCGATTTAGCCAAACATCAATTGATTAAATAAAAAAATTAAATGAGTTGAAATACGTCCGAAATTTTGTATGTATTTTCTTATACAAGTAATATAATGTACCCATATCAATATATATGTTGAAATTATGAGTCCAATTGAAATTATAACGAGAAAGCGTGAACGAATATAATTAAGTTAATAAATTCACACATTTAAAGACTTGATCAAATAATTATGTAATAACATGATAAAACTCAGCACTCCCGCCAAGTTCAACCATAAGGTTTGAACTTACGAATATAAATGAATTGAACCAACTTTGAAAACATCTTGAAATTATAAAGTCTTGTCGAAATTACAATTAGATAACATGAACGAACATGATTAAGAAGATGATAAAAACATTGTGGTCAAGGAAGATATGAAATGCGGTGAAATATAAACTCTAGAAAATTATTTTTCATTAATTTTATAACAATTTGTTATTAGTCGATTTACCCGAAAACTCTATCTAATAGCACATATCAACCTCTATAGCATCATTATATTAGTCGAGATGACTACCATATATTTGATATCGAAATACATATTAATTATTGAGAAAATGAAGCATTTATTTTCAAAACATTTACACTTCTGGAAAATTCAGTCACAAAATTTGTAATAACATATTTAATCCATGAACTTTAATGTTTTGATAAATTTGATTCTCAAAGTTTGCAGCATTTAGCAAATCAAATCCCTAAATTGGTCAAATCAATAAACAAAATTTGATTTTGATCGAGGATCTTATTAAAAAATTGAAAACTTTAGGGACAAATTATGTCATATAGACTAAACGGTAAAAAGTGATTTTGCAACAACTTAGAAAGTATGAAGATCGATTTTGCTATCTTCATAATTTGAGAATCAAAATTGATACAATTATAAAAATTTGGGGATCAAAATTGTAAAAACCATAAAATAATAAATATCAAATTTGTCAAAATAATGTATTTTCAAATAATTATGAGTTTATCGTTCTTTCGATTATTTTAGAGTCATCGCCCAATATTATTGTCAACGATTTTCTTGATGTCATTTAAATAGCATAATAAATTGCTACTTATTGAACATAAAAAAATATGGGAATGCAGCATGGGATAATGCCCATAATTGCAATTATTTATTATAGTATATAGTTTATATATTACAAATTGGATGAGAGTGTGACAGGAAAGGGCTGCCCCTTATTGAATGTAACATTTAAATTATTTGGTCCCACATTTTGAATGCATATCAAAATAATTTTAAATATAAAATAATTTTGATAGAAATGTGCCATTTCATTTATGATTTCCAGTTTTACACTAAAGATTTCTCATTTTTACATTTCATCTATAAAAATTGGGCGATGCTTAGATATGGTCCTCATAGTTTAAAGGTTATGACAAATTGAGTCTCCATAGTTTTGAAAATTTGGTAATTTTGAACCCCAAAGTTTTAGAATGATAAAACAGGTCTCCGACTTTTGTATGGTTTGGCAAAACTAGTCCCCATTATTTATCAAAATTGTGTAATAATAGTCCCCAAACTCTTCAATTTCGGTAATGTTAGTCCCCAAACAAAAACAATGGCGTATTTGATTCTCGTAATTCCAGAGTTTTGGCAAAAAAAGTCTCTAACGGTGTTAGAGATTCTCAACGTTTTGAAAAATGACAATTACGGCCGTTAAATAATTTTGCAACGGTGGTCCTCAACGTTTTGAAAAACGTAAACTCTAACGGTCGTTAAATAATTTAGGTACCAATTTCGCCAAATTCCCCAAATTTGGGGACTAGTTTTGCCACCAAACGTAAATAATGAGAACTTGTTTTGCATTATTAAAACTCTGTGGACCAATTTTAAACTTTTGGAATTGAATTTGCCAAATTTTACAAACTATATGGATGAATATTGTCAATTAATTGAAGTTTGTGGACTCTATAAGCAAAAAAATAATTTGATGACTAAATTTGCCAAAATTAACAAAATTTGAGGATCAATTCCGCCATTTTTCAATAAAAATTATTGTAATTTATTGTTAAATGCAAAGTTCATATGACAAATATATTGTTTTTTTTCTTAAAAAATATTTCACAAGTTCAATAAATAAATAAATTGTAAAATTTAACAAATGCGTTTTTCTATAATGTTTAGAAGTAGTATGATTTTGTTTTATGATGCATAAAAAACTTGAAGCTTCTGAATATATTAAATAGGGATGACAAAGAGACGGATTTGGTACGATGATACTAGTAACCATTAAACCATTACACACCCCGTCTAACATAATGTATACCGTTACCCGTCCCGTCCCCGTCTCATTCTTTTGTTATCCACTCACTCCCGCCCCATATCCGCTATGGATTAACTGTTGGGTTAGCGGTTAACCAACGATTTACAATTTTGATTTTTTTTAAAAAATAGTAAATATTCATATTTAAATATATCAAATGAATGATACAACAACAATATAAAATTAAAACAACTCTTTCAATAAATATAATTTTAAACTTTAATGGTTTCATCATTGAGACCAATAATATCATTTTTTCAATCCTCTATGATTGGACGATACTCTAGAATTTTACAAGTACCTAATAGAAAATTTAAACAAATAATTATCATATTAACATATATAACATGATATTGTAGTCAAGAACATTGTTACAACTAACCGTATGAAAAATAAGATAAATAACAAATTAATAGTATAAGTGTTACACGAAATTCAATATAATTAGGGTTTAAACAAAAATTTCAAAACTCATACAGATTGTTTGCTCTAAAACCCATAAATTTGTATTGCTTATCTATTATCCGATTATATTACCCAAAAAACAAAAACCGAATACATTATGCCAAGATGAATTTGAATTAATTTTGTTGTAAACATCCAAAATATCGAAAAAAAAAAGCAATAGGAAAAAGACAACCTAAAAATAAGATCTACATAACAAGAATTCAAACATTGAAAAAGATGAACGAAATAATTAGCAATAATCGTATTAAAATAAATGAGAATTTGAAAAATGAAATAGTGAGTTGAATTGGTAATCATTAACTATCCTAATAAGGGTTTTATAATTAAGGAAAATATTTTAAAAATATTAAATATATTTAATAAAAAAAAATTGGCGGATACGGTTAATTAAATGGATAACCGAACGAGTAGCGGGACGGTTATGTATCAAATCACTACCCGTCCCGTTTAAGGCGGATATGTGATTTATTTCCCGCTCCGTTTCCACTACCCGTTTAATTATCCAATAACCCTTTAAACGGTGTGAATATCTGCCGGGTAGCGAGACGGATAATCCAAATTGATATCTCTAATATTAAACTTGCAAAAAACACTTTATTAGAAAAATATTAATTTTATTTTTTATTTAATGAATCTATTGATTTTTCTTCATTTTAAATGTAACTAAAAAAATATTGAAACATGCTTATTATTTGATTTATAGATTTCACCGATATGTATTACTCTCAACTAAAGCAACAATATTTGTTCTTGTAATTTGTCCTGTATTTCAATTTTTAATTTTTGAAATAATGATTCTTATTGTAACTTATATTTATAGAATACTGGTTCAAGAACCCGTTGGTTAATCCTATTCTTCTAAAATTTAATTTTGACGAGATGGGTTCAAACGATTAATACGTTTGATTTTAAAACACGGGTATGAAGAAAGCTAGGATGTAAGGATACTCTCTTTATTTAAAAGTTCGTGTTTTGCATAGTGTACGATACACATTCTCGTATCCAATCTTATAATATCCAATCTTATAATTTTTAATTTTATAATTTTAATTTAATTTTTTATTATATATTTACATTAATTTAATCAATTATCATATCATATATTTATACTAGATAACTAATTATTGATATTTTACTTGATGTTTTCGTTCATATTTTAATTAACTTTTTATTATTAAATCTTGTATGTCATTAGCATGTCCTAATAGAAACTTTAAGATTATCATCCTATTTATGGTCTCGTTATCTCGTTTTGAAGTGTCCGTGTATTAAATATCCAACAACATAGGAACATCGTTTTGATGTGTACCGAATAAGCTCAGTTCATCAACATACCAATATCTATGGTACATATCATATATGTACCAAAATAATAAAATAAATTAATTATCAACTTACATAACATACATAGTTTTTTAGCTCATTCTTAATTTATATTCTTCTTATTTCGAAAAAAAAAGAATAAAAATATTCTACAAACATCATAATTTATATATCTTTTTCATAATTTATATTGATCGCTTAAAACCCGCACAAATATTGGGCCAAAATTAGTACGTTCGAAATTTTCAATATAATGGATAGATATAACAGAAATTTAGAATAGAAGAAACTATGTGTTTGTTTGGGACGGTGGTAATAAAGTGCGGTGGGATATGGTAAATTACACTGTACTAAGTTGAATGTATTTATAAGAAGAACGTGATTTTTAAAACTGTTTGATAAAAACAAGTGGTATGATAAACACGATTTTGAAAAAAAAATATTTTTATCCTTAATATAAAAATAAAAGTATATTTGATAAAGGCCATGTATATTCCTGGCCTGCATTTTATCTTTCATAGGAAGCTTAACCAAAGAAATAAAGCACCCATCTAAAAATCAACAATAGGCCCCTTTTTATGGTGGAAAAAATCCAAATCTTACAAGCACAACAACTTAAAATCAGAACTAAAAATAGGAAAATAATGACCACATGCTTAGATTTCGTTTCATAAAAATAAAAATCACATAACCTGAGTGAAAACCGAAATGTGCAGATTGTGTAAATATACAAACACGATGTAAAAACCTAAGAGTCATATTCAAAACCCAGAATGATAACTATAAAAAACATATCCGATTACAACTATGAGCATATATAAATGAAGAAATCAAAAAGGAAGAAGTTAACCTGCTTTTGGGATACCTTGGAGCAGATTTTTAGAGAAATCCGAGTACTTGTTCGTCTTCCACTGCTAACCGCTGTGATTAGAAGAATTGCAATGGAGACAAACCCTTAAGAAGAAAACAACCCTGGGCTCAAGGTAAATAAAAAATAAAAGCTTAAATGTTTTTTTAATTTAATTAATAAATATATATATTTAACTTAACGAATCACGTTCATTCATCCGCTCCTACAACCAACTACCACTCCACTGTTATATTTTTAGGTTCACCTCGTCGTGATTAGAGTATTCTATGGTTTATGACAAAAAAATCACTGTGCATTATTTAAAGGACAAAAATCATATAACACCGGTGTTAAAAACACTAATCCAAACAAACCTTATAAGCGACCAAATATATGCTCTAACATTGGATTATGCTTTTCAAAGGATGTAAGGGAACTTGAAATTTGTATATCAAAGATCAATACTAAAGTTCAGTCATGAAACAAAGAAGGATGCAAGAAGGCACTAACTTGCAGTTGAAGATTCAGAGACTAGAAAGAAAACTCAGACCTCATGGATTTGGAAATGACTTGAATCACTGCCAGCTTGAAGGCCAGTAGCCATGGATGCCGTATCCAGTTTTCCAGTTATCTAAAGAGACCACCTTTTTCACTGCCCAAAATGATACGAAGATGACGAGCATCATAAGCAATCTCTGCAAATTTCTGTTCTTTACCGTAACCAAACCGTGGGTTACAAAGGCCAGCAGAAGTCCTACGATGGTGTACAAGAAACCCACGGCGAACCCCTCGGCTCCCAATTGCATTCCTGAACCCTGGTAAAAAAACGCCATTTTACCTGGGTTGTTGCGGTCGGCCATAACCATAGGCATTTTCCGTATTATGTTGAACATTGCGCCTGAGACGCTGAAGAAGTAGATGAAGATGGATCCCGCTAACCATATGCTTTTGTTGTGGAGAAATGTTTTCCCAGAAATCAATTTGTTGAAAAAGTAGGGAACCCAGATTAGAATGAGCACGGCGATGAACGTGATCATTTTCTTTGATACAATTGGCGGGCGATGAATTGGACCGACAGAGAGTTTTGTTTTGGTGTATAGGAAATCGGCCATGGAGTCTGCGAATCTTGAGAAATCGGAGGCGTCCATTGGGATTGAATCGATTTTCAGATTTGAAGCAGAGGGGGGAATCAGGCGAATGTGGGGGAGTGAATTGACGCCGAAAAGTTCGAAAGACGACTGCGATTGTTGGAACTCGATTTCAAAAAAGAAGAGCTGGGATTTGTGGTTAGGGTTGTTAGATTGAAAAGAGGAAGCGACGAGTGCAAACTCAGATTTGAGTGTCGGAAGAGAAAGCTCGGGCTTAGAGTGAAGCTGTTGAGCGTCGAAGAAGATCACGGCATGGAACGGGCGTGGCGTCGGGAGTGAAAGAACTCGCCGGAGGAGCGCATTGGAAAGGGGGATTACGCCGGTAGCGGATTGGGACTGGAGGGCAGAGAGTTCCGAAAGAAATTCATCGGAAGAAATAGAAAATACTCCGGGAGGAAGAATTAATCCTACGATCAGAAATAACACACCGGTGACCATCGAAATCGAACGGATTGCCATTGGCCGCGGCGCCGGTCTGCAAAAACGGAATAATGCGGCTAGGGAACCGAAGACTTTCATTTCAATCTGGATTTCGCGGGCTGCCCCGACCCGGTTATTTTGCTGGAATGGATCATCGCCGTTTCTGTTAAGATACGATGGCCAATAAAATAATGCCACGTCAGCAACCTATTTTTTTTTCAAATTTAAATACTAAAATAATATATATTTTGTTTCTGATAATGGGGTTGGGGATAGTGAAGAGAGACGATATGATTTCCTCTTCGACCTTATCAATGGGGAAGGTTCCTCACGCGCATCCGTCAACCGCAGGATCTCCACGTTCCGAACCTATATCTCCATCTTCGGACACCTTGGAGCCATCGTCTCCGGAATCACCGGGACGGAGAAAAAAATCGAGTCCTCAACTAAGCCGATGGTCCTTAGCACGAGCAGTTCGTTCTGGCCGAAGATTGAATCGGTCTGTTCGTATACCGGGTATTGAAACTTATCATTCCGATTCTCCATCGCCTGTTGCTGTAGATGATAAGTTACGCGCTGGAAGTGAACTCCAATTGCTCTCCCCTCGATCAGACGTTGATGATGTGGCGGATATGACTGTCGGCACAAAGTTGATATACCTAGTTTCTGATGGTACTGGGTGGACGGTGGAGCACTCTGTTACGGCGGCGTTAGGTCAATTTGAACATTGTTTGGTCGATCGTGGTTGTCCAGTTAGCACCCACTTGTTTTCTGGGGTAAGTTGAAGATTGCTATTGTTCTTCTCCTGATTTTTCACATCAATTTGATGAATCTTCTTCATATTCCATGTATTACTTGGATTAGATCCATTTTGAGCCAATTTGCACATTCTTTGGTTTGTTCTTTGTGGTATTTGTTCTTGCGAGAAGATAAATTTGTTTTGGTTTCATGAAGGTAGATGATATGGATCGCCTTATTGAAATCGTTGCTCAAGCATCTAAAGAAGAAGCTTTACTAGTATACACATTAGCAGATCCTTCATTTGCAGCATCAGCAAAGCAAGCCTGCGAGATTTGGGGAGTCAATTCTCTTGATATACTCGGCCCCATTACAGAATCAATTGCTTCTCATCTCAATGTTTCACCATCTGGCCTCCCTCGTTGGGCTCCCGGCAGAAAAAGCCATCTCGGAGAAGAATACTTCAAAAGAATTGAAGCAGTCGAGTTCACAATCAAGCAAGACGACGGAGCCTTACCGGAAAATCTCCACAAGGCTGATTTGATTCTCACCGGAGTTTCTCGAACAGGGAAGACGCCACTTTCTATATACCTTTCTCAGAAAGGATACAAAGTAGCTAATGTTCCCATTGTTATGAATGTTGACTTACCGAAAACCCTTTTCGAAGTGGATGAAGAGAAGGTTTTTGCACTGACTATAAACCCGATTGTCTTGCAAACAATCCGAAGAGCAAGAGCGAAAAGCTTATCGTTTAGCGATGAAATGCAGTTTAGTTATTCTGATATGGATCATGTGAGAAGGGAGCTAGATTATGCTACCAAGATCTTTCAGCAGAATCCTATGTGGCCTGTAATTGGTAAGAATCAAAATTTCATCGAATTCAAACTGAAGTTATCTTCATTTCTATGGTGTTGTTTGTTGCAGAGGTCACCGGAAGAGCTATTGAGGAAACAGCTGCGATCATTCTCAGACTCTTTCATGATAGGAAAAACAAATGCTCCATGCCTCGAATCTCAAGACGATACTAAATCCGTCGTAATTGTGAATAATCCGGTACGTGTTTATTGAAATTTTATCCTCGTATTTGTATCATAGTTCATGGTATGTACAGTTTGCATATTTGGAGGGATGAATATGTTAATTTTGTTGAGTCGAGTCAATTTACATGAGGAGTGTCTTGGGATATGGCGTATAAGAGGTAGGAGAACACACCGTAAAAGATTTGAACAAATTTTTTACCATGGTCCATAATGTCTCTTATAAACCAATCCAGAAAACTATAATTATTCTAGTTTCACAACCGATGTGTGACAATGTTTCAACATTCCCTTTCAAATCGAACTATCATTGGTCCAGTTCAAACTTGCTTCAATATGCTCGGTGGTGCTCGATTCATAGATCGATCTATTTTTGTCGTCTAAGTCCGATACGCTTTTCTACTAGAGTTTTTTTCTGTCTAAACAATTACGGACCAGCCTGAAACCCACCCTATAGCTCTGAACCACATATGAATCATAAAGTGTGGTCGAAATTTCGATGGAGTAGCGGGAACGAACAAGATTAAAGAGAGAAAATCACATATTTAAAAGACCCGATCAAACCATTATGGGATAACATTCCTAACCTTTATAAACATAATCGATCAACTTCTTTAATCAATGTGGGATAAATTCAAAACTTCTCCTCAGATCCAACCATAAAGTCTAGACTTGAGAATTGAAACAAACTAAACCATCTCTAATACCATATAGAAATTCATGATATAATGGATTGGGAGGGTATATGTGTAATCGAATCCATAAGAGAAGTGAATTATATTGAAATAACTAGGTCATACCAATTACTTATTATATCATTCCTCTTATGAATTAGAATAATTCTAGTTCGTTTGATAATGTTTCAAGAGAATGTCTTCATTTAAGGGCTTCTGATCGCAAAACACTGATATGTAATCGTCGGAATCGGATTGCAATTCGGTTACCATTTTCGGGAACCTTGTAGGCACAAAACTTGCTTGGAGATTAAAAGACTTGCTAATAGATACCTTCCTTGGCATAAACACAGCACTCAAAGTAAAGATTCTTCATTTCATAAGTTTTCTTCAGTAATATATAACCCTCCTTCTTTACGGCCAATTTTCTGTGGATCTCCTTCATTATCGCACCTTAAAATGTGGTCGGAACAACGAATCCCAGTCCACGAGCCGCCGCAGAAGAGCCATAGCTATCAGAAAGCAAGATACTACGCCCACAGAGTTAAAGAAAGTCTTACAATCAGAGTTTTAAAACTAATATGTTCTATAATATTGGCCTTCATCTTCTTCGTCGGCCTTATTTTCTTCATTCTTTGGTTAAGCCTCCGTCCTCATAGGCCACGCTTCTACGTCGACGAATTCTCGATCCCGGCACTGGTTCAGGGATCTTCACCGGAAACCGCCGTGATATTTTACAATATTACCGACCGGAATTCGAACCAGAATCTCGGAATATACTATGATTCTATGCAGATGACTGTGTTTTACAATGACCAAAGCGTGGCTTCGTCGCAATTGCTGTTCCCGTTCTATCAGAGCCCAAAAAACACGACGCTAATCACTGGGCAACTTGGCGGATCCGCCNTTGAAGCAGTCGAGTTCACAATCAAGCAAGACGACGGAGCCTTACCGGAAAATCTCCACAAGGCTGATTTGATTCTCACCGGAGTTTCTCGAACAGGGAAGACGCCACTTTCTATATACCTTTCTCAGAAAGGATACAAAGTAGCTAATGTTCCCATTGTTATGAATGTTGACTTACCGAAAACCCTTTTCGAAGTGGATGAAGAGAAGGTTTTTGCACTGACTATAAACCCAATTGTCTTGCAAACAATCCGAAGAGCAAGAGCGAAAAGCTTATCGTTTAGCGATGAAATGCAGTTTAGTTATTCTGATATGGATCATGTGAGAAGGGAGCTAGATTATGCTACCAAGATCTTTCAGCAGAATCCTATGTGGCCTGTAATTGGTAAGAATCAAAATTTCATCGAATTCAAACTGAAGTTATCTTCATTTCTATGGTGTTGTTTGTTGCAGAGGTCACCGGAAGAGCTATTGAGGAAACAGCTGCGATCATTCTCAGACTCTTTCATGATAGGAAAAACAAATGCTCCATGCCTCGAATCTCAAGACGATACTAAATCCGTTGTAATTGTGAATAATTCGGTATGTGTTTACCGAAATTTCATCCTCCTATTTGTATCATAGTTCATGGTATGTACAATTTGCATATTTGGAGGGATGAATGTGTTATATTTCTAAGTGTGCCCGGATACGACGTATAAGAAAGAGGAAATCACATCATTAAAGACTTGAACTATTTTTTTACTATGGTCCGTAATGTCTCTTATAAATCAATCCAGTAAACTATAATTATTCTAGTTTCAGTAGGACGATGTTTCAACACTTCCTTTCAAGTCGAACTGGCATTGGTCCAGTTTAGACATGCTTCTCGGTGGTGCTCGATTCATAGATCGATCTATTTTTGTCGCTTAAGCCCGATACGTTTTTTTACTAGAGTTTTTTTCAATCTAAACCGTTACGGACCAGCCTGAAACCCACCCTATAGCTCTGAACCTTATATGAATTATAAAGTATGGTCGAAATTTCGATGGAGGAGTGTGAACGAACAAGATTAAAGAGATAAAATCACATATTTAAAAACCCGATCAAACTATTATGGGATAACATTCCTAACCTTTATAAACATTATCAATCAACTTCTCTATTTAATGTGAGATAATTTCAAAACTCCTCAAATCCAACCATAAAATCTAGACTTGCGAATTGAAACGAATTAAACGAACTCTAATAACATATAGAAATTCATGATACAATAGATTGGGAGAGTATCTATGTAACCAAATTCATAAGAGAATTGAATTATATTGAAATAACTATGTCAAACCAATCATTTATTATATCACTCCTCTTATATAATCTTCAGAATCGGATTGCAATTCGGTTACCATTTTCGGGAACCTTGTAGGCACAAAACTTGCTAATAGATACCTTCCTTGGCATAAACACAGCACTCAAAGTAAAGATTCTTCATTTCATAAGTTTTCTTCAGTAATATATAACCCTCCTTCTTTACGGCCAATTTTCTGTGGATCTCCTTCATTATCCCACCTTAAAATGTGGTCGGAACAACGAATCCCAGTCCACGCGCCGCCGCAGAAGAGCCATAGCTATCAGAAAGCAAGATACTACGCCCACAGAGTTAAAGAAAGTCTTACAACCAGAGTTTTAAAACTAATATGTTCTATAATATTGGCCTTCATCTTCTTCGTCGGCCTTATTTTTTTCATTCTTTGGTTAAGCCTCCGTCCTCATCGGCCACGCTTCTACGTCGACGAATTCTCGATCCCGGCACTGGTTCAGGGATCTTCACCGGAAACCGCCGTGATATTTTATAATATCACCGACCGGAATTCGAACCAGAATCTCGGAATTTACTATGATTCTATGCAGATGACTGTGTTTTACAATGACCAAAGCGTGGCTTCGTCGCAATTGCTGTTCCCGTTCTATCAGAGCCCAAAAAACACGACGCTAATCACTGGGCAACTTGGCGGATCCGCCGTGACTATTTCCGGCGATACATGGCAGCAATTCGCGACGGACCGCACCGATGGGCGAATTGTATTCCGGGTGGAAATTAGATCGGGTATTAAGTTTCAGATTTCGATGTGGGACAGTCGGCGACATATGATGCATGCAAATTGCGAAGTCGGAGTTGGTCCCGACGGTTCGATGTTGCCGGAGTACCGGAATAGAAGATGCCCGCAATATTTCGGCTGATATTGCCGGAGTACCGAAATTGAAATTTCGAATCCTAATTGTTTATATTTAATTAGTAATGTATTGTATAGTTTATTCTATTTTTAATTATACATTTAAATTATCAAATTAGTTTAATATAATTTTTCTTAATACTAATTATTTACATAATTATATTTGTAAAATATTTTATTATATAAACAATTTTATTAATTAAACATAACAATTTTTAAAATAAACTAAAAATATAAATATAGCGCTTGGAACAATGTTAGATGTGGTCACGCTAAACAGTCCATGAAATCCTTGAAATGCCATCTTGAATCCCTTCCCTCACAGCTCCCTCTAAACAATAATTTTTTATTAATTTAATGGTAAATAAATCAAAAATATGATTTTTCTCTATTTAATTAAATATTAAGCAAAATATAGACTTAATAGGTTAAAATTATGTCCCAATAGATCCAATCAAGCTGGTGGAATCGGTTTTGATTGGTTTTAGCATTTAGTTAAAGATCGAACCGATTTTTTGTTGTCGTTACTCTGTTGTTATGAGATTAGATAATTTTTCGATGTAGATTGGATTGATGTTAGCACCGGTTCACGGTCGGACCACCCTATCTGGTTGGTCCAAACTGGTTTCAAAAACCATGGTATCTATGTATTATCAGCAATTCGGCGCTGTCAAGTGCAAGTGACCTAAATCAAATTTTCGATGATTCACTAATTGCTCGATCGATGTTTCCTTCATGTTCTGTCATTATTAGTCATGTTTATTAGCTAAATTCATTTGGTGAGTCTTTGTGTTTTTATTTTATTACGTTTAGGTTAAATATTATTACTTGTACGAACTTGTGGATAATCCTTTATTAGAAATATTGATATATATAATTCAATTGACAATATTATGTTTACTAAGGCCTTCATTACGTTGGCAATCCAATCTGACTGAACGACCAACGTAACAAGTTTTTTGGATAGGTGAGGAAAGAGAGTGTCCGGGTTGGAGACTCTCTTTCCTCTATTTTTATTAAAAAAATAAATTTTAAAATTATTAAATATAAATATATATATAATAATTTTATCGATAATATTATGATTCTAAGATATCCGATGTGTAAAAAAATAAATTTTAAAAATTATTAGTATCTGAACATTATTGTAGGGATGAGAATAAAATTATTTATAAAATTAAAGAATGATGATGTGTACAGAGAAAAAATTGATGTAGATGAAAGAATGAAGTTTTCGAGTAGACATAGTTGAGAATATCCTAAGGGTCTTTGATACTATAACTAGTTTAAATAATAAAAAGTTAATTATATGATACATTGATTCAAAGAAATGTATATTACATTTACATAACTTATCGAATACTAATGACTATGTTTTCCATCGATTGATCAAAGCTTTAGACTGTAAAAACCTTTAGAATTTTTATTTAATTTATATTTGTTTATACACACAGTATACTAATATTAAATTCACTCGTGAAATGATTTTTTTTTAACGGAACTCGTGAAATGATTTTAGCCATCACGTAAGAGTGTTTTGTTGAAAAACTTGTATTTTTTGTGTATATAAATACACATAGGTTGCACGATTTGCTCGGATACGTGCAACCTAATGCATGGTGCATATCGGATGCGTAAAAATTTAAAAAAATGAAAAAATATATTTTAATTAATTTTTATGAATTTTATACAATCCATCATATTAGTAATCGAAATTATTTGAAATATTATTGTATTATTGAGTAAATTATAAAAAATAGTATATTTATATTATTTTAATCAACGAATCCTAAACATATTCTAATCGTATTTGTAAAAATTAACGAATCTCTAACCCTCACACCCAGAATCTCGTACCTCACACCCTTGTTGGTGCAACATAGAAATACATAAGAGAAAATTATATACTTATGAGTTGAAACGCGTTATGATGTGGTTTATTTTAACATTTTTTTTCGTATTTATATATATGGTAGAGTGATATTAAACTCACTAGTGAAATATTTTCGCTGTCTTGTAAGACTGTTTTGTTAAACATGCATTTTTGTATACGTAAACACATGAAATAAGAATTCTATGATTTACGAGTTAGAAAAATATTTTGATAAGATATTAAACAAGTTTTAATGCATTTTTAAATATTCATGATTTTTGTTTAACGACATTACATCTATCATTGGCCGATTGAGTGGATGGACACAATGTTTTAAAAATCGATACTGGCCGATATACCGGACAAGCTTATTGGATCGGTATATTGGATATGTATCGGGTACACCGGATACGTATCGGATCCGTACCAGAATATTAAAATAAATTAAATAATAAAATATTCATATTTTATTTTTTTAAAACAAAACCCAACCCGACCCCGCAAATATTCGTACCGACTGGTATTTTGCCAAAATACCGAGCGAAGCCGGTACACCGTAAATTTTCGGTATACCGGAAATTTAAAACATTGGACGTCATTTTCACTCTCAATGTAACATTTCTTTTAATCTACATATATTTATGTTTCGTTAACATTAATTTAATAATTAAATAAATCATCTTTTTTATCTTTATATTATTGTCCAACATTTATATATATACATTTTTATTTGTTTAATAAATTAATTTAAATATAAATGTCTATAAATAGTATAAACATTTATTCATATACGTTGAAATAAACATTACTAGCTCTAAAACATATTAAATAATATAGTATTTATAAAGAGAAAATTATCCTCGATTTTTTCATTTTATGAGAAACACCGGAACTTTAAAAATATGATATTTATAATTTTTAAAACTTGAAAATCAAAAGCACGAATTATATCAATTTCGAATATTTTTTTATCAAAATCATAAATTTAATATTCACTTAATAAATATAATATATATTCAAATAGGAAAAATTGCAATGATGATTCACAATCTTTGAAATAATCTAAATGCGATGTTCTTATTTTTCCAAAATTGCGTATGAAGCACCTAAAGTTTATATAATGTGTGTGGTTGATCTTCGAATTTTTTAAATTTGTAAACACCATATCTCAAAGTTTAAAAATTGCATGGTTGACCCTCAAAATTCCAAAATCGTTTATATTTGACCCTTACATCCGTTNGTATTAAGTTTCAGATTTCGATGTGGGACAGTCGGCGACATATGATGCATGCAAATTGCGAAGTCGGAGTTGGTCCCGACGGTTCGATGTTGCCGGAGTACCGGAATAGAAGATGCCCGCAATATTTCGGCTGATATTGCCGGAGTACCGAAATTGAAATTTCGAATCCTAATTGTTTATATTTAATTAGTAATGTATTGTATAGTTTATTCTATTTTTAATTATACATTTAAATTATCAAATTAGTTTAATATAATTTTTCTTAATACTAATTATTTACATAATTATATTTGTAAAATATTTTATTATATAAACAATTTTATTAATTAAACATAACAATTTTTAAAATAAACTAAAAATATAAATATAGCGCTTGGAACAATGTTAGATGTGGTCACGCTAAACAGTCCATGAAATCCTTGAAATGCCATCTTGAATCCCTTCCCTCACAGCTCCCTCTAAACAATAATTTTTTATTAATTTAATGGTAAATAAATCAAAAATATGATTTTTCTCTATTTAATTAAATATTAAGCAAAATATAGACTTAATAGGTTAAAATTATGTCCCAATAGATCCAATCAAGCTGGTGGAATCGGTTTTGATTGGTTTTAGCATTTAGTTAGAGATCGAACCGATTTTTTGCTATCGTTACTCTGTTGTTATGAGATTAGATAATTTTTCGATGTAGATCGGATTGATGTTAGCACCGGTTCACGGTCGGACCATCCTATCTGATTGGTCCAAGCTGGTTTCAAAAACCATGGTATTTATGTATTATCAACAATTCGGCGCGGTCAAGTGCAAGTGACCTAAATCAAATTTTCGATGATTCACCAATTGCTCGATCGATGTTTCCTTCATGTTCTGTCATTATTAGTCATGTGTATTAGCTAAATTCATTTGGTGAGTCTTTGTGCTTTTATTTTATTACGTTTACGTTAAATATTATTACTTGTACGAACTTGTGGATAATCCTTTATTAGAAATATTGATATATATAATTCAATTGACAATATTAGGTTTACTAAGGCCTTCATTAACCTTGGCTATCCAATCTGACTTAACGACCAACGTAGCAAATTTTTTGGATAGGTGAGGAAAGAGAGTGTCCGGGTTGGGAGACTCTCTTTCCTCTATTTTTATTAAAAAAATAAATTTTAAAATTATTAAATATAAATATCTATATAATAATTTTACCGATAATAGTATGATTCTAAAATATCCGATGTGTAAAAAAATAAATTTTAAAAATTATAAGTGTCCGAACATTATTGTAGGGATGAGAATAAAGTTATTTATAAAATTAAAGAATGATGATGTGTACAGAGAAAAAATTGATGTGAATGAGAGAATGAAGTTTCCGAGCGGACATACTTGAGAATGCCCTAAGGGTCTTTGATACTATAACTAGTTTAAATAATAAAAAGTTAATTATACTATACATTGATTCAAAGAAATGTATATTACATTTACATAACTTATCGAATACTAATGAGTATGTTTTCCATCGATTGATCAAAGCTTTAGACTGTAAAAACCTTTAGAATTTTTATTTAATTTATATTTGTTTATACACACAGTATACTAATATTAAATTCACTCGTGAAATGTTTTTTTTTTAACGGAACTCGTGAAATGATTTTAGCCATCACGTAAGAGTGTTTTGTTAAAAAACTTGTATTTTTTGTGTATATAAATACACATAGGTTGCACGATTTGCTCGGATACGTGCAACCTAATGCATGGTGCATATCGGATGCGTAAAAATTTAAAAAAATGAAAAAAATATATTTTAATTAATTTTCATGAAATTTTATACAATTCATCATATTAGTAATCGAAATTATTTGAAATATTATTGTATTATTGAGTAAATTATAAAAAATAGTATATTTATATTATTTTAATCAACGAATCCTAAACATATTCTAATCGTATTCGTAAAAATTAACGAATCTCTAACCCTCACACCCCGAATCTCGTACCTCACACCCTTGTTGGTGCAACATAGAAATACATAAGAGAAAATTATATACTTATGAGTTGAAACGTGTTATGATGTGGTTTTTTTTAACATTTTTTTTCGTATTTATATATATGGTAGAGTGATATTAAACTCACTAGTGAAATATTTTCGCTGTCTTGTAAGACTGTTTTGTTAAACATGCATTTTTGTATACGTAAACACATGAAATAAGAATTCTATGATTTACGAGTTAGAAAAACATTTTGATAAGATATTAAACAAGTTTTAATGCATTTTTAAATATTCATGATTTTTGTTTAACGACATTACATCTATCATTGGCCGATTGAGTGGATGGACACAATGTTCTAAAAATCGATACTGGCCGGTATACCGGACAAGCTTATTGGATCGGTATATTGGATATGTATCGGGTAAACCGGATACGTATCGTATCCGTACCAGAATATTAAAATAAATTAAATAATAAAATATTCATATTTTATTTTTTTAAAACAAAACCCAACCTGACCCGCAAATATTCGTACCGACTGGTATTTTGCCAAAATACCGACCGAAGCCGGTACACCGGAAATTTTCGGTATATCGGAAATTTAAAACATTGAACGTCATTTTCACTCTCAATGTAACATTTATTTTAATCTACATATATTTATGTTTCGTTAACATTAATTTAATAATTAAATAAATCATCTTTTTTATCTTTATATTATTGTCCAACATTTATATATATACATTTTTATTTGTTTAATAAATTAATTTAAATATAAATGTCTATAAATAGTATAAACATTTATTCATATACGTTGAAATAAACATTACTAGCTCTAAAACATATTAAATAATATAGTATTTATAAAGAGAAAATTATCCTCGATTTTTTAATTTTATGAGAAACACCCGAACTTTAAAAATATGATATTTATAATTTTTAAAACTTGAAAATCAAAAGCACGAATTATATCAATTTCGAATATTTTTTATCAAAATTATAAATTTAATATTCGCTTAATAAATATAATATATATTCAAATAGGAAAAATTGCAATGATGATCCACAATCTTTGAAATAATATAAATGCGATATCTTTATTTTTCCAAAATTGCGTATGAAGCACCTAAAGTTTATATAATGTGTGTGGTTGATCTTCGAATTTTTTAAATTTGTAAACACCATATCTCAAAGTTTAAAAATTGCATGGTTGACCCTCAAAATTCCAAAATCGTTTATATTTGACCCTTACATCCGTTATTTTTTTGAGTTTATATACGAAGTAAAATTACAATGAAATATAATAACAAAACATTCTAAGAGAAATTAGTCTTTTAATAAACGGATGATACATATTTCTCCGGTACATATTTTTCTGAGTCAATTATGAACTCTGTAATATGTTCGGAGGCTAAATATCAAATCAGTAAACAAATTGATCAATTTCAACATGTGGAAAGGACGAGGTCATTTACGTAAAAAACTCAAAAAAATATCGAAGGTGAGAGTCAAATATAAATGATTTTGAAATTTTGGGGGCCAACCATGCAATTCTTAAACTTTGAGACCATTGTGTTTACAAATTTAAAAAATTAGAGAGTCAACCACACAAATTATGTAAACTTTAGATGCTTCGGACGCAATTTTGAAACTATAAGAAGATTACATTTTCGGTATCTCAAATGTGGATGGCCAATAAGTAAAATATTAGAAAATAGACAGAGTGCACACTACACACTCTCTCCTCTCTTGGGCACTTTGGCTTCTAGTATAAATGACTTCCAAAGTTATAGATGCTCTTATAAAATGTAATATCTTACAAATATAATATTTAATTCAAGATTAAAAAATAATATAATTAAAATTTAATGGATTATTAAAAATCAGCATACATAATGTATCATAACATGTGAGACACAAATTCAGTCTACATAATTTCATGATTTGTTAATTTTAGGGTCCAAAGTATTACTTTTGTAATTGTGATCTATTAAGATGGTAAATTAGTCATAATATTTTGTAAGTTTTGTTAAAATCAATCGCCAAATTTTAACATTTATGATATAATTAATCCTTAAAGTTTCAATTTGGACAATTGGCATCTTCTATTAAAATCAAATTTTGGGAACCGATTTTACTATTTTAGAGATTGAATAAGTTAAATGTTGCAAATTTGAAATACCAAATTTGTCAAAATTATAAATTTATAGAATTAATTATGTCATTACGAATTTTGAGGATCAAATTTATCAAAAATTTTAAAATTTGAGAATTAAATTCGTTATATTCTCATCCTAACATCTGATATTTTATTTTACAAAACTAAGAAAAACATTAAAATAATTCACTTGACGTTGGACATTCTACATTGTACCAATTTTGATGAATTTTCTAATCAAAAAAATTGTAGGGTAGGCATTAGGACAATAATTTGAATGTATGTGGGCCAATCATCATGTGACGCGTTTCATTTGTCAATTTTATTTTCCCATAAATTCTCTTGCCCATGTGCTCCTAGTAAGAAAAAAATAGGATAACACTGTATTTTTTGACTGTATTTGAAAAAAAAATAAGAAAAAAATACATGTCAATTATTTGACTGTATTTTTTAATATATTATTTTAAAAATCTTGAAATAAAATATATATTCATTCTAGCATTACTTTATCTGCTATTATTGTACTTCACTGTAAACATATGATATTAACAATTGAGTATTCACGGTTAATATTATGTAAATTTTATAATACTATTATTTATGTAAATTTTGATTTTAGAATTACACAATTATAATCAATTCACAAACTTTAATTTTATGTAAATTTTGAGGATTGAATTACACAACTTTAATTTCATACCAATTGAAATTAGATCGATCCACAAACTTTATATTATTCATGAATTTAAATTTTCGATATATTGAAAAATTAAGAAATTTTCGATTTTAACATATAGTTAAAGAAATTAATGGTTGGAGTTTTAATCTGATTGATTAAAATCTAGTTTGTTTGATGTTTGAGAAATTACATATTTTCTTTATGTTTAGTATAATTTATTTTATTATTTCTATATGGTAATGTAGATACTATACATCGATTTATTACACGTATTCAAGATATGTAGTTTAAAGGTATAGCATAACTGTAGTATAAAGTTATAATACTAATTTGTAGTATAAAAGTAAAAAAAATTTAATATGTATTAATCTTTAGCATAAAAGTTACAAAAAATACATTAATGATTAATATTTGATATTTTATATATCTATACATACATAATTTATTAATTGTAGTATTTTTTTTGTTTTTGGAATGATAAAGGATAAATATGGTTGTTTTATTATTTAGGGTAAATAAAGGGTNTCATTTCAAGTTAGCATCTCAGTGATTATATCAAGTGTTTTCACAATCAAATTATTGTGTAATGAAAGAGTTTTCTACACCTGCAGGCTAAGCAGTCCTTCAGTGATATCTTCACAGGTTCCGCTGTCACATTTTTCGATGCAGTGTTCTCCCTAACCGTTTTCTGTTAATATGCATGCAAATTAATCATTCTAGAAATAAAAAAAACTAGCAAAGTTAACAATAAAAATGGCAAAAACTTCATTTTTGCACCGACGAATCCCGAGAAGAAAAAATATATAAACCAGAATGAAGAAGAAACAATTAAAAATCAAGAAAATTTACCTCACTCTTGATAATACAACCTTGCGATGGCGCTATATAATCATTCAAATCCCCAATTCTCAGGGTTGCTGAGAATTTCTCTGACATAATCTTCCGCCTGACAATTCTGCGTATACAACTTTTTAATGGTCCTTGCCTCTGAAACTATGGCGGTTAAATTCAATATTTCGTAGTTTCTTTCCCTTCGGAATCAGTTTCAAGAGATACAGACCAGTTCTCAAGAAGATTAGAAAAAGAGAAATATTTGGGGGAAAAAGGAAAGAATCAAAGTTGAAGACGATAGTACTTTATTGATTTCTGATGATCGTTCCTGGATTTTATACCACATTAATAATCGGCCTTCTTATTGGGCTAATGGAATGGGCCCATTAAATAAAGCCCGATAAATCCACTAAAAGCATAATTGGTGCATATAAAAAAAATGTTGTTTTATACAAGAAGTATAAATAAGTTTATTAATATATTTGTGATTTATAATAATATATAATATATATTATTTATTTTTAGATTAATTTGATAGATAATTTTAATATAAAGGTGCATAAAAATAGCTAGGTCGCACAAGAAGCTTGCAAGGTGCAAGATTTGGAGTAGAGATTCATTATATTTAAAAAATAATGCGTTAGTAATTTATGATTAAAAAATATAAATATATTATTTTTAAAATTTTATTTGACAATCGAATAAAAAATGCAAATCATAAATATCTAATGATGTTGGATTGTATAAAATTTCACATAAATTAATTCAATTTTTTTTTTTTTTACCTTTTATTTTTTAAAATATAACTCATTCGCTAATTCATGAATTCTAACGAATTGTGCAACCCATAAAATAGGTGTTCATAATATAAGGTGTGAACTTAGATCATGAAATAAGAAGCATAAGATAATATAATTCAACTTAAAACATAGGGCCAACTTCATCATCACTCTGCTTTCTCAGCCGTATCATCTTCGATTTCTAGCACAGACTCTCCCTCCTCGTCTTCCTTCACTAACTCGCTTACCTCTTCATCAGTTACATGCACCGGAGTTTCATTCCCCTCCTCCACTTTCTTGGGTTCACCTTTCGTATCGACTTCTTCATCATTCACAACTTTCTTCTCCACTTTCTCTGGCTCAGACTCATCGATAGTCTCCTCGACTTTCTCCGGTTCATTTTCTACTTCGACCTCATCAACAATGGCCTCTTCGTTCTTAGGCTCCATGGGCATGATGGTTTCTGATTCTTGAGTTGGAAGTGATTCAATCTATAAAAAGATAATCATCATTGAAACCCTAAACAATAAACCATAAATCAGATGAATACATAAAGAATACACATACCTCCGTTGTAGCCATTATTATGGGGTTAGTGGATGAAGATTATGAAGCAAAAATGGTGTATTTATAGGTGAAAATATGAATTGGGGATAAGATGAATGAAGGAATCTTGGCAAAGTTGCATTAATGTTTGAAAAATAAGGATATAATCCTAGTTGTAAATGGATCTTACTTTTATAACTTTTAAGGGTGTTTTTTGGAAGGACAGTGCACCGTACGGTGTGGTCAACGGGTCGTAATTGTATTATATTTTAACCAAACATTATCAATAACTATGTTTGTGTGACCACATCAAACTGCGATCAACTCACAATTCATTTAACCCAACAGAGACCAGAACGCACTTGTAAAATGTCTATTTTAACTTTCATAAATTAATAAATGATGCACATTTAATTAAAAGCAATGGTAAAATAATCATGTTATGAAATCACGATCACTGTACCGATGTTTCAAAAATAGTTTTTTTTTAAATCACACCTATCTCACCTCACAGCACAGTACAATTATCTCACATCATCATTATTTATTTAACGTTATTCCAAACGTGCACAATATAAACTTAGTATTTGTCTAGTGATGTTATTTGATTCGAACAAGACGAATGTGACTTATTTATGTTCGTTCATATTATAATTCAAATGGAAAAACATGTTTGTACATTGTTCATATTTCTAATTTTGTTCATGTATGTGTTCTTGTATCTTTATGTTTGTTTTGTTTCAAGTTCATGCATAAATTGTATAAAAATATCATATTTTAACGTTCGCGATGATGTTCGTATTCATTATCCTTTTAAATCGAACTTGTCTTGTTGTTCGAATAGTTATCATATTTTAATTTGAAAGAATAAATATGAACACGAGCGAGACGAACAATGTATGTTAATGAACAGGTATCACTTTCTTAATAGCTCTAAATAGAAGGAAAGGATAGTAGAGGATGGACATAGGTTCTACCAACCTATGTTTTTAAACCGGTTTTTTAGATTGAACCGGAAAGCTTCCGGTTCATGTAAACCGGTACCCAAACCGTAGTGAACTGTAAATATTTTAAAATATCTTTCTATTTGAACCGAACCGAAATATCTCCGGTTCACTAAAAACCGGTTCGAACCGGTGGTTCAACCGGCGGTTTGAAAACATAGCTACCAACTCTTTACTAATTTTAGGAATTGTAGACGAATTTATACATTGGCAATCAATCAATAGGCAAATTGAAAATTTTCAAAATCTAATAGAATTAAATATATTTTTTTCTATGACAATCAATTAATGTTATATATATCGAACATATTACATAAAAGTTATAAAACTTTAATTTGATTTAATTTAATTCATAATAACTAAAATTTACGACAAAACTAATGTATTTATTTTGTAGTATTTTCAAATTAATAATGAATTTATAAAATTTAAAATTAAAACTAAAATTTAAAGTATTTAGTACCCAAATATTTTAGGGCTTTTAATGTTTGGGCTTTCAATTTGGGACGATTAGGCCCAGGTTGATAAAAATTTATATGATTTTATAATAATAATTACGAAATTTGGAAAAGGAAAATCAGTTCTTTTTATAAGGAAATGAAAAAGCCATATGAATTAATCATTTTAAGGTGCAAATGCTTTTCTCGGTGGTACGGGTTTTAGATGGCATATATAATGTTTGATTTGAGACAAAATATAAGTTTCTAAAATTTTTATTCTAATTTTTTTGAAGTGAAAATAATATAAATTGAGAATGTTTAAAAAAAATATATTATATCTAGGTTGATAACTTATTTTATTTTATTATTATGATATAGGTCTTATAGAGATATACCGGACATGGATTTAATATATTATTGGGTTCGTTCGATATATCGACTGGTACCGGTTTGCAAACATTGATAAAACATAGTTGTTATATAAATTTATCAATTGATGATTTAAAAGAATATATAATAATTTTGAAATTTAATTTGATAGATAATTATAATATAAAGTTGGATGAAAATTATTCATAAGATAAGGTGTGAACTTAGATCATGAAATAAGAAGCATAAGATAATATAATTTAGCCACACAATATAGGGCCAACCTCATAATCACTCGGCTTTCTCAACTGTATAATCTTCGATTTCCGGCGATGACTCATCCTCCTCGTCTTCCTTCACTTCCTCGCTTACCTCTTCATTAGTCGCTTGCACCGGAGTTTCATTCCCCTCGACCACTTTCTCATGTTCACCTTTCGTATCGGCTTCTTCTTCATTCACGGCTACCTCCTCCACTTTCTTCGGTTCAGACTCATCGATAGTCTCCTCGACTTTCTCAGGTTCATTTTCTACTTNACATGATATTTAGTGTAGAGATTTATGATGTGGAAGTTTAAATATTTAGTATAATAAATAACATTAAATTATAGGTAATATATAAAATAGAAGAAAAAATAATATCAAGAGTTTAAGTATATTTACTTAAAATACACAATTAAATATAAAATTATCAAAATATCTTAAATACATATTACAAAAACAATGCACCGAAGATGTGCGTAGGACGTGTGTGGTGGTAGTATATATCGAACATATTACATAAATTTTATAAAACTTTAATTTGATTCATAATAACTAAAATTGATAATACCAAAAAATTAATGTATTTATTTTGTAGCATTTTAAATTAATTATGAATTTATAAAAATTAAAATTTATAAGATTTTATAATATTAATTACGAAATTTGAAAATAAGTTCCTTTTTAAAGGAAAAGAAAAAGCCATCTCAATTAATGATTGGTAATTGGTATTGTTAGGAATCATTGTCTAACGCAGGTGTGGTAACCTGACTATGGTTCACTTCTAAATTAATAAAATATAATAATAAGTATATTTGTACGAATGTAGAAAACAACGGTAAATTCATAATTGTTTTAACCTAATTATGGACGTATGCGCCGTCAATCGAATGGGAAAACTATACCCCGAAGAAAGGAATCAATCGTAGAGGGAGAATATGACTTCTCTCTGGATCAGTTCCTTCGGGGTATTACGTGTGGCAGCTACGGACTTGGCTCAACGAGCCTATCTCAGGGTTTGTTCTGTATGTATTATGAAAATATAAATGTGTTTTCAAAATGGATTGTCAGAATGTATTTATAGAATGTGAATCTGTTTAAGTGTTCTGCAGGGTAAATAATGAATCATGAATTAAGAATAGTGTTCTGTAAAAAAAGATTATGAGAATACATTTTAAATAATAAAAGACATTTTTACCCTTTACAATATTAAAACATTAAATCTCACTTTTATTGAATACAAAACACATCATACATATTCAAACTCTAGCCGATAATAAATACAGAGGCTTTCAAGATTCATAATTCATGTCAAATAATCTTATCTAGATGGTCTGCTGACATCATAATGCATCATCCACATCTTTGCAGTAATGTTGTCCCTTAGTGTCTCCATGGTAATATCACTATCGGTATTATTTGGCTCCTCACATTCTGAGTTAGATTGATTTGTACCTTCATTCATTTTCTTATATTTGTCTAAGTTGGAACCATCATCAGCAGCATCAATATGTCGAAGAAAATTATGTATAGTCATTGTTGTAGGAATTAAGAGAACCTGGTGTTTAAATTTTAGATTCGGCGGCATATCAACTAAAATATGAAAGCGTTTCTTCCAAACTCCAAATGCCCTTTCAATGACAGTTTGAAATAACGACTTATCATAAAATAATATGAAATATAATTTTTAAGTTATACACATTAATTAGAAGTATGGGCAAAAAAGTTATTTACTGAAAACACGATCAATACACATTTGTTTCAAAACAGTTATTTTAAATCATTATCACTTATATAACGTTTACCTAATAGCACGATGCAGTCATCTCACCAAATCGCTATTTCTCAAACGTTGTTCCAAACATCCCCAATTTTAGGGTTTCAGACTGCGCATTGCACGATGCTTTTCTCGGTGGTACGGGTTTTAGATGGCATATCGGATCTAACATGTTTGATTTAAGAAAAAAAATATACGTTTGTAAAATTTTTTATTTTTTCAAAGTGAGAATAATATAAATTGAGAATGTGTTAAAAAGTATGTATTTTATCTAGGTTGGTAACTTAATTTATTTTATTATTCTGATATAGATCTGATACAGATATACCCGACACGGATCTAGTATATTATTGGGCTCCTCCGGTATATAATTATCGTACTAGTTTGTAAAGATTGATAAAATATAGTTGTTATATAAAATTATCAATTCCTGATTTATAAGATTATATAATAATTTTAAAATTTTAATTTGATAGATAATTATAATATAAAGTTGGATGAAAATAGTTATTCATAATATAAGGTGTGAACTTAGATCATGAAATAAGAAGCATAAGATAATATAATTTAGCCAAGCAAAATAGGGCCAACTTTATCGGAGTTTTTTAGTTGGATAACACTGTCAGAATAGGTTCTATTTAACATTATCACTGCTATTCCAAACATAATTATTTTCTCACTGATCAATTTTTCTTTTCACACATAGCAATACTTTTATTTTTTATTAATTGGACATGTACCTTATTTTATAATTAAATGATTACTTAATATATGTTATGTTATTAAAAAATATATGAACTTTCAACTCCAATAAATATCTATAAACACTTACTTTTAAAATTATTTTAATTTTATATGGGTTTAATGCTAATATAATATTAAAAAAATTTATTTTACATTGATTAATATTAATCATTGCTGTTTTTAAATTTTGTTTTGAATTGTATGAAATTATTATATCACATCTGAAAATGGTAAAGTATTTGAATTATTTTCTGTATATAATATTAATTATTTAATTGAGAGTTAGAATTATTTTAATTTCATATACATACTGAATGTTAATAAAGAAGTATATTGTTTTAAAAAATAATGCAATAATACATATATAATTTAATATTACAATACATATATTAATTAATCAATTAATTATAAATAAAAGTACTAGCACGATTAACTAAAAAAATAAAGTATTGCTATTTGTGAAAATAAAAGTTCGAGTGACAAAAAAATTCAATTTTAAAAAGTACTGATAAATTTGAATTGAATTGTTTTTGACAATGGTATGATAAAATTTTTTCCCAACTTTATCATCACTCGGCTTTCTCAGTCCTATCAACTTCGATTTCCGGCACCAACTCTCCCTCCTCTTCTTCCTTCACTTCCTCGGTTACCTCTTCATCAGTCGCTTGCACCGGAGTTTCATTCCCCTCCTCTACTTTCTCAGGTTCACCTTTCATATCGACTTCTTCTTCATTCACTACTTCCTCCTCCACTTTCTCCAGTTCAAACTCATCGAAAGTCTCCTCGACTTTCTCTGGTTCATTTTCTACTTCAACCTCATCAACAATGACCTCTTCATTCTTAGGCTCCATGCCCATGACGATTTCCAATTCTTGAGTTGGAAGTGATTCAATCTAAAAGACAATAATCAACATTGAAACCCTAAACGATAAACCATAAACCATAAATCAGATCAATACATAAAGAATACACATACCTCGGTTGTAGCCATTTTTATGGGGTTAGTGGATGAAGATTATTAAGCAAAAATGGGGTATTTATAGTTGAAAAAATGAAGTTGGGATAAGGTGAATGAAGGAATAGTGGTAAAGTTGCATTAATGTTTGAAAATAAGGATATAATCCTAGTTGTAAAAGGGACTTTATTTAACTTTTAATATATACTTAGTATTTGACTAGAAATATGGATATTATTCGATTCGAACGAGACGAGTGTGACTCGTTTATGTTCGTTCATATATAATTTGAATGGAAAAACATGTTTGTACATTGTTTATATTTCTAATTTTGTTCATGTATATGTTTTTGTATCTTTGTGTTTGGATCGGTTTGTTTTGTTTCAAGTTCCTCATAAATTGTATTAAAATACCATATTTTTAATGTTCACGAAGATGTTCGTATTCATTATAATTTTTAATCTAACTCGTCTTGTTGTTCAAATAGTGATCATACTTTAATTTGAACACGAATGAAACAAACAATGTATGTTCACGAACAATTATCACTTCTTAATAGCTCTAAATAGAAGGAAGGATTGTAGAGGGTGGACTTAGGTTCGACCAACTTTTTACTAATTTTAGGAATTGTAGACAAATTTATACATTGGCAATCAATCGCAAAATTGAAAATTTTCAAAATCTAATAGAATTAAATATATTTTTTTCTATGTGATCAATTAATGTTATATATATCGAACATATTACATAAAAGTTATAAAACTTTAATTTAATTCATAATAACTAAAATTTAGGACAAAATTGATGTATTTATTTTGTAGTATTTTCAAATTAATAATGAATTTATAAAATTTAAAATTAAAACTAAAATTTAAAGTATTTAGTACCCAAATATTTTAGGGCTTTTAATGTTTGGGCTTTCAATTTGGGACGATTAGGCCCAGGTTGATAAAAATTTATATGATTTTATAATAATAATTACGAAATTTGGAAAAGGAAAATCAGTTCTTTTTATAAGGAAATGAAAAAGCCATATGAATTAATCATTTTAAGGTGCAAATGCTTTTCTCGGTGGTACGGGTTTTAGATGGCATATATAATGTTTGATTTGAGACAAAATATAAGTTTCTAAAATTTTTATTCTAATTTTTTTGAAGTGAAAATAATATAAATTGAGAATGTTTAAAAAATATATATTATATCTAGGTTGATAACTTATTTTATTTTATTATTCTGATATAGGTCTTATACATATATACCGGACATGGATTTAATATATTATTGGGTTCGTCCGATATATCGACTGGTACCGGTTTGCAAACATTGATAAAACATAGTTGTTATATAAATTTATCAATTGATGATTTAAAAGAATATATAATAATTTTGAAATTTAATTTGATAGATAATTATAATATAAAGTTGGATGAAAATTATTCATAAGATAAGGTGTGAACTTAGATCATGAAATAAGAAGCATAAGATAATATAATTTAGCCACACAACATAGGGCCAACCTCATCATCACTCGGCTTTCTCAACCGTATAATCTTCGATTTCCGGCAATGACTCATCCTCCTCGTCTTCCTTCACTTCCTCGCTTACCTCTTCATTAGTCGCTTGCACCGGAGTTTCATTCCCCTCGACCACTTTCTCATGTTCACCTTTCGTATCGGCTTCTTCTTCATTCACGGCTTCCTCCTCCACTTTCTTCGGTTCAGACTCATCGATAGTCTCCTCGACTTTCTCAGGTTCATTTTCTACTTCGACCTCTTCAACAACAACCTCTTCATTCTTAGGCTCCATGCCCATGACGGTTTCCGATTCTTGAGTTGGAAGTGATTCAATCTAAAAGGTGATAATCGGTATTCAAACCCTAAACAATAAACCATAAACCATAAACCATATGAATACATAAAGAATACACATACCTCGGTTGTTGCCATTTTTATGGGGTTAGTGGATGAGATTATGAAGCAAAAATGGGGTATTTATAGGGGAAAAATGAATTGGGGATAAGGTGAATGAAGGAATATTCGTAAAGTTGCATTAATGTTTGAAATAAGGATATAATCCTAGTTGTAAATGGACCTTACTTTTATTACTTTAATACAAATTTAGTTTTTGAGTAGAGGTAGGGATGAGAGGTGTTCACTATTCGGAAAAATCGAATACTGAACCGTATACCGAATTTTTTTACCGAATCGATACCGAATTATGAAATCGGTTCGATATTCGGTTTTTAAATTTTGGACATTACGGTATTCGGTTTCGGTTAGGTAAAAAAATTAGATATTCTGTAATTTACCGATTACCGAATTTAACTTTTTGTTTAATTTAAAACTAATATTTTTTAAATTTATTATATTATTATGATTAATTTTATTAAATTTTTGAAAATTAGGTATTTCGGTAAATAACGAAATTGAACTGAAACAATTCGGTATTTACCGAACCGACAAAATTCGGTTTGGTATTCGGTATCTAATTTTTAACTTATTCGTTATTCGTTAATTGAAACTATGTTCGGTATTTACTGAATGAACACCCCTAGTATGGATATTATTCGATTCGAATGAGACGAGTTTGACTTATTTATGTTCGTTCATATTATAATTCGAACGAAAAAACATGTTCGTACATTATTCATATATCTATTTTTGCTCATGTATGTATTCTTGTATCTTTGTGCTTGGATCTGTTTGTTTTGTTCAAGTTCCTGCATAAATTGTATAAAAATACCATATTTTTAACGTTCACGAAGATGTTCATATTCATTATAATTTTTAATATAACTCATCTTGTTGTTCAAATAGTGATCATATTTTAATTTGAAAGAATAAATATGAACACGAGCGAGACGAACAATGTATGTTCACAAACCGTTATCACTTCTTAATAGCTCTAAATAGAAGGAAGGATGGTAGACGAATTTATACATTGGTAATCAATCAATAGGCAAATTGAAAATTTTTAAAATCTAAAATAAATAAATATATTTTTTCTATGACGATCAATTAATGTTATATATATCAAACATATTACATAAAACATATAAAACTTTAATTTAATTCATAATAACTAAAATTGATAATAATAGAAAATTAATCTATTTATTTTTAGCATTTTTAAAATAATTATGAATTTATAAAAATTAAAATTAATACTGAAATATATAGTATTTTGTACCCAAAATTTTTTGGGTTTTTTAAAATTTTTGGGCTTTCAATTTGGGAAGAATAGGCCCAGGTTGATAAAATTTTATATGATTTTAAAATAATAATTACGAAATTAGAAAATAAGTTCTTTTTAAAAGGAAATGAAAAAGCCATATGAATTACCCTTAATCATATTAGGGTTTCAGACTGGGCACTGCACGATGATTTTCTCGGTGGTACGGGTTTTAGCTGGACTATCATAAGTTTTTTGATAAACTTAATCGTGTCATTTATCATAATGATAAAAAATAATATTGAATAAAATTGTTTTTCAAACATAACACTGATTTATAATTTTTTGAACAGTTTTTTAAATAACTCGGTTTCTATTTTTATTGAAACCGAGTTACAATTATTATTATTATGTTTTTTTTAAAATTATGAACATAGCTCGGTTTCTATAAATCTTAGAAATTGAGCTATTAAAAAAGCTGTCACCGCAGTCTGCAAATTAATGCTATGCTCACAAAATAAATTAATTCAGTGACTTTAAAAAAATTAACGAAAAAATACAGTTACTTTTTACAATAATAGCCACTAACACTGTTACCCCAAAATTTTACTCGGCATATCGAATCTAACGTGTTTCATTTGAGAAAAAATATAACTTTATAGAATTTTTTATTCTTATTTTTAGAAAATGAGAACCATATAGATTGAGAATGTGTTAAAAAGTATGTTTTTTATCTATGTCGATAACTTAATTCATTTTGTTATTTAGATATAAATTTGATACAGATATGATATACCCAATACATATATAGTATATTATTTGGCTCGTCCGGTATATCGACATGTATCAGTTTGTAAACATTGATAAAATATAGTTGGTATATAAATTTATCAATTGCTAATTTATAAGATTATATAATAATTTTAAANAAACATTAATGCAACTTTACCAATATTCCTTCATTCCCCTTATCCCCAGTTCATTTTTTCCCCTATAAATACCCCATTTTTGCTTCATAATCTTCATCCACTAACCCCATAAAAATGGCAACAACCGAGGTATGTGTATTCTTTATGTATTCATATGGTTTACGGTTTATTGTTTAGGGTTTCAATACCGATTATCGTCTTTTAGATTGAATCACTTCCAACTCAAGAATTGGAAACCGTCATGGCCATGGAGCCTAGGAACGAAGAGGTCATTGTTGATGAAGTTGAAGTAGAAAATGAACCTGAGAAAGTCAATGAGACTATCGATAAGTCTGAACAGAAGAAAGTGGAGGAGGTAGCCGTGAATGAAGAAGAAGCCGATACGAAAGGTGAACATGAGAAAGTGGTCGAGGGGAATGAAACTCCGGTGCAAGCGACTAATGAAGAGGTAAGTGAGGAAGTGAAGGAAGACGAGGAGGATGAGTCATCGCCGGAAATCGAAGATTATACGGTTGAGAAAGCCGAGTGATGATGAAGTTGGCCCTATGTTGTGTGGCTAAATTATATTATCTTATGCTTCTAATTTCATTATCTAAGTTCACATCTTATATTATGAATAACTATTTTCATCCAACTTTATATTATAATTATCTATCAAACTAAAATTTTAAAATTATTATATAACCTTATAAATCATCAATTCATAAATTTATATAATTATGTTTTATCAATGTTTTCAAACATGTATCAACCGATATATCAAACGAGCCCAATAATATATTAGATATGTGTAAGGTATATATGCATAAGATCTATATCAGAATAATAAACTAAATTAAGTTATCAACCTAAATACAATATATATTTTTTAACACGTTTAAATTTATATTATTTTCACTTCGAAAAAATTAGAATAAAAAATTATACAAACTTATATTTTTTCTCAAATATATTAGATCCGATATGCCAGCTAAAATCCGTACCACCAAAAAAAGCATTGTGCAATGCGCAGTCTCAAACCTTAAAATGATTAATTCAGATGGTTTTTTCATTTCCTTTTAAAATGAACTGATTTTCCTTTTCCAAATTTCGTAATTATTATTATAAAATCATATAATTTTTTATCAACCTGGGCCTAATTGTCCCAAATTGAAAGCCCAAACATTAAAAAGCCTTAAACTTTTTGGGTACTACATACTTTAAATTTTAGTTTTAATTTTAAATTTTATAAATTCATTATTAATTTGAAATACTACAAAATAAATACATTAATTTTGTCGTAAATTTTAGTTATTATGAATTAAATTAAAGTTTTATAACTTTTATGTAATATGTTCGATATATATAACATTAATTGATCTCATGGAAAAAATATATTTAATTCTATTAGATTTTGAAAATTTTCAATTTTGCGATTGATTGCCAATGTATAAATTTGTCTACAATTCCTAAAATTAGTAAAAAGTTGGTCGAACCTAAGTCCACCCTCTACAATCCTTCCTTCTATTTAGAGCTATTAAGAAGTGATAATTGTTCGTGAACATACATTGTTTGTCTCATTCGTGTTCAAATTAAAGTATGATCACTATTTGAACAACAAGACGAGTTAGATTAAAAATTATAATGAATACGAACATCTTTGTGAACATTAAAAATATGGTATTTTAATACAATTTATGAGAAAGGTGAACCTGAGAAAGTAGAGGGGAATGAAACTCCGGTGCAGGCAACTGATGAAGAGGTAACCGAGGAAGTGAAGGAAGAAGAGGAGGGAGAGTCGGTGCCGGAAATTGAAATTGATAGGACTGACAAAGCCGAGTGATGATAAAGTTGGGAAAAAATTTTGTCATACCATTACCATTGTCAGAAACAATTCAATTCAAATTTATCAGTACTTTTTAAAATTGAATTTTTTTTCACTCAAACTTTTATTTTCACAAATAGCAGTACTTTATTTTTTTAGTTAATTGTGCTAGTACTTTTATTTATAATTAATTGATTAATTAATATATGTATTGTAATATTAAATTATATATGTATTATTGCATTATTTTTTAAAACAATATACTTCTTTATTAACATTCAGTATATAAAATTAAAATAATTCCAACTCTCGATTAAATAATTAATATTATATACATAAAAGAATTCAAATATTTTACCATTTTCAGATGTGATATAATAATTTCATACAATTCAAAACAAAATTTAAAAACACCAATGATTAATATTAATCAATGTAAAATAAATTTTTTTAATATTATATTAGCATTAAACCCATGTAAAATTAAAATAATTTTAAAAGTAAGTGTTTTATAGATATTTATTGGAGTTGAAAGTTCATATATTTTTTAATAACATAACATATATTAAGTAATCATTTAATTATAAAATAAGGTATATGTCCAATTAATAAAAAATAAAAGTATTGCTATGTGTGAAAAGAAAAATTGATCAGTGAGAAAATAATTATGTTTGGAAAATCACTGATAATGTTAAATAGAACCTATTCTGACAGTGTTAACCAACTAAAAAACTCCCATAATGTTGGCCCTATTTTGCTTGGCTAAATTATATTATCTTATGCTTCTTATTTCATGATCTAAGTTCACACCTTATATTATGAATAACTATTTTCATCCAACTTTATATTATAATTATCTATCAAATTAAATTTTTAAAATTATTATATAATCTTATAAATCAGGAATTGATAATTTTATATAACAGCTATATTTTATCAATCTTTACAAACCTGTATGATAATTATATACCGGAGGAGCCCAATAATACACTAAATTCGTGTCTGGTATATATGTATCAGATCTATATCAGAATAATAAAATAAATTAAGTTACCAACCTAGATAAAATACATACTTTTTAACACATTCTCAATTTATATTATTCTCACTTTGAAAAAATAAAAAATTTTACAAACGTATATTTTTTTCTCAAATCAAACATGTTAGATCTTATATGCCATCTAAAACCCGTACCATCGAGAAAAGCATCGTGCAATGTGCAGTCTGAAACCCTAAAATTGGGGATGTTTGGAACAACTTTTGAGAAATAACGATTTGGTGAGATGACTGCATCGTGCTATTAGATAAACGTTATATAAGTGATAATGATTTAAAATAGCTCTTTTGAAACAAATGTGTATTGATCGTGTTTTCAGTAAATAACTTTTTGTCCATACTTCTAATTAATGTGTATAACTTAAAAATTATATTTCATATTATTTTATGATAAATCGTTATTTCAAAACTATATTTAAATAAATTATTATATATATTTTTATAGTTTCAACATGTAATTGCTAGAATATAAAAAGTAATTGATCAAAAGTATCAAAAACAACTTTTAAATTCTAATAATTAACATTTCACATGTAGTGGCCACTCACGAAGACTTTATTGAGTAGGTGTTCTGTATCAATTCTTATAATCCATTTTCAGGTTCAAAATGCATTTTAAAAGAACGGTACACCATTTCAATTCTCGTTAGAATGAGAATGAGCAAAATGCGTTTTCAATTTTACATATAAATGCAAAATGAAGAGAAATGAACATTCTCATCTTTTAAAATGTATTATTAATATAAAATTACCATTTAACCCTTTTAACCCTAATCCTTAAAAGAGATCAAATTCTTCCCAAAATTCATTCATTTCACTTACGCAACAGTTTTTTGTTCTAATTTGTGTGGTATTTGTCTTGGGTTCTCTACTTTTGCTATTGTTCTTCAAATTTCGTTCTTATTTATGGTGTTTTTGGGTGCAATGAATGAGTTTCATCCAATTTTTGAGATTTTTGGTTTAGCCGTAGACTTTTTTATGTGCATTATTATGTTGGCGAAATTTGTGAAAATGAGTGGGTGTGTAGCAATAGAGAAATTTTATATGATTCACGATATAGAAATCTTGGATTTTGTCATCGATTTTATCCTTAATTTTTGTTTATTTTATACATTTTCCTTAACTTAGTCATAGATTTTGTTCCTATGACAATTTTAAAGTTTCTAAAACATTCATTTTTTGTCTCTTAACCAATTAAAATAATAGTGACCGTTTTGGTGTTACGTATGAAGGGGTATTTTTTAAATTGAGTAAAATTGGGACATAAACCATTAAACTTTTGCATATATATTCAATGTTGCTCACTTTGCAAAACAAACCATTAAACTTTACATATAAATTGTGTTTTGTGTTTATTTGAGTTTATTGAGGTATTCGATTTGAACTTGTGTATATCATGCATGATTATGCACATTATTATTTTTAGACTCTTTGTTAGATTATGCATTTTTTCTATCAAATATTTCAAATTCTTAGTACAATAAGTTCTTATTCGCACGGTTGATGATACCGTTATTGAGAAAATATGTTATTATTAAGGTGTATTGGTGCAATTGAAATTTTTGTGTAGCGGTTATGATTCATACGGAATGCTTCTTTTATTATAGAATTATGTGTAAGAGTGAATTATGACTTATACATGATTGTAAATTTGTTGTTTCTACTCATTAACGTTAATTTTATTCATTTTTTGATTGATTATTGTATATTTATATCACTCATGTTTATATTTTCAGTTTGGATACAAATGACATCTAGTCTTTTAAAATCAAAAACAAATGAATCAACTCTTACGGAAAAAGCTATTTGGATGGATTCGCGTTTAGAGTTGTTTCTTAATATTTGTTTGCAGGAATTGATAGCTGGGAATAGGCCCAACACTTCATTTAATAAAGTTGGTTGGGATAATATTTTGCTACAATTCAATAAGGACACATGTTGTTAATACAATATGATGCAGATGAAGAACAAATATAGAGAGATTCGGAGTCAATGGACCTTATGGAACAAGTTGTATAATAGCACTAGTGTCGTATGGGATAAGGCGACGAATACACTTCGAGCTGATAAGGATTGGTGGGATGATAAAATTAAGGTACAAATAACTTGTTTCAAACTATTAGATATTATTTGATTTGTTTGAATTATATTAGTACACTAACTTAGTTAAATTATATGTAGAAAATTCCCGCAACAAAAACTTTGAGATATAAAGGACCACTACTTCCAGATATCCAACAACAATTGTTTGTTGGTGTCATTGCTACTGGGGTGTTTTGCTACACGCCAAGTACGGGTATATTACCAAATGTGGAGGACGAGAATGTAGAATTCAATGAAGACAATCACACTATAGAGCATCGACAAGAGGATGCATCACTAGATGATATTGACACGACGGCGAGTTTTCAAGAGGAAGATAGTTCTTGTTGTCCAAAGAAAAAGTCAATTACCAAAAAATGGTGTCGTTCGAGTCAAGGCAACAATAGCGATCGAATTACTGCTTCCGTTGAGCGTATAAAAGAGATTTCCGAATTGGAGTATGATGAAATCGTGCAATCAAAGGAGCATAGTTCAAAACGCTGCATGGAAATCCTACAATCAATCGAATGCATATCAAGCGGTGATTCTTTATGGTGTCAAGCACTAAAGCTATTCGGCTAAACAGTTAACCGTGAGCTATTTGTTTTGATTTCTGATAATGCAAGTCGCTTAGCTTGGATACAGTCGTACAATGTGGAACGACATGACAAGACCAACTCACGTTGTTCAGATGCCACATCTCCAAGAAAGTGAGAATTGTGAGGACATTTTGAAACACTATAATGTTATTTTCAATTTGCAAGAACTTATTAGACATATAACTTTATTAAGAGTTATATTTTGATGGTTTTACTTCATGTTACGATATGATAAATGTTAATTATATTAATATTTGTAAGGTTATATGATAAATCCATAAGAAACAAACACATTTGTGTTTCCTTATCTTTATGTAGGGATCCGTGAAACAAACACAAATGTGTTTGTTTTACATATTGAGATCCGTGAAACAAACATATTTGTGTTTCTTCGATTTTACGCTGGGATCCGTGAAAAAATGTACAAAGAATGTTATATAAGAGATTGTCTTATAGTGAACTTATCATCTTATCGTTTACAATGAGCTTACATTCTTCTCGTTCAAATAGCAGTTCTTCTAGTGATGAGAAGACTGATCGAGTTTCAAGCATTCTTAGGAAATTGAAACATCATAAGGAGATCGCTGTCCAAATTACTGCATACCATGAAAGATTCATGGTAAAAAATCCAATTCATGATCGACCAACAAGTGGGTGGACAATGTTATTATCTATGCTAAATGATCATGATATAAGGGCATATCGATCACTGCGTATGAACACATCCACATTCCTACATTTTTGTGCTCTACTCGTGAACGAATTTGGGTTGGAACGAAGAAAATACGTAAATGTTGAAGAGGAGGTAGCTATTTTTCTTATGATAGTGGGAAAAACGCAATGAAATAGAGACATACAAGAGTTTTTTCAGCGAGGAACGGATACAATTCACACGGCTTTTCATAATGTGCTTCAAGCATGTACAAGGATGGCTTCAAAATGGGTTGTCCCTAATGAAAATTCTCTTGAGGTAAACCCCTATATACGATCTAATCCCAAGTATTATCCGTACTTTAAGGATGCTATATGAGCTATTGATTGAACACATATTGAGGCAATTTTGCCCGAAAAAGACAAAGTTCGTTTTATTGGGAGAAAAAGTGTCCCAACGCAAAACGTTCTAGCTATATGTGACTTTGACATGCGTTTTATATTTGTAATGGTTGATTCGGAAGGTATCACACATGACAGTATGATACTTTCTCGTTGCCTTGAAGACGATCGATATCAGTTTCCCAAACCACCACTAGGTTCGGGATGTATTACATTAATATAGTATTATAATGTTCCATATTTTTATTTTTATATTGTCATTAATGTTTTTGAATTACAGGCAAATATTATTTAGTTGATGCCGGATTTTCCAATACTGTGGGTTTTATGGCTCCTTATCGGTGTGTGTGATATCATATGTCTGATTTTCGACGTGCCCCAGGTTATAATGGTCCAAATGAATTATTCAACCACAACCTTTCATCTCTTCGAACTGTCATTGAAAGGGCATTTGGAGTTTGGAAGAAACACTTTCATATTTTAGTTGATATGCCGCCGAATCTAAAATTTAAACACTAGGTTCTCTTAATTCCTGCAACAATGGCTATACATAATTTTCTTCGACATATAGATGCTGCTGATGATGGTTCCAACTTAGACAAATATAAGAAAATGAATGAAGGTACAAATCAATCTAACTCAGAATGTGAGGAGCCAAATAATACCGATAATGATATTACCATGGAAACACGAAGGGACAACATTACTGCAGAGATGTGGAGGATGCATTATAGTGTCAGCAGACCATCTAGATAAGATTATTTGACATGAATTATGAATCTTGAAAGCCTCGGTATTTATTATCGGCTAGAGTTTGAGTATGTATGATGTGTTTTGTATTCAATAAAAGTGAGATTTAATGTTTTAATATCGTAAAGGGTAAATGTCTTATTATTTAAAATGCATTCTCATAATCCTTATTTACAGAACACCATTCTTAATTCATTATTCATTATTTACCCTTCATAACATTTAAACAGATTCACATTCTATAAATACATTCTGACAATCCATTTTGAAAACACATTTACATTTTCATAATACATATAGAACACACCCTGAAATAGACTCGTTGAGCCAAGTCCGCAGCTGCCACACGTAATACCCCGAAGGAACTGATCCAGAGAGAAGTCATATTCTCCCTCTACAATTGATTCCTTCCTTCGGGGTGTAGTTTTCCCATTCGATTGACGGCGCATACGTCCATAATTAGGTTAAAACAATTATGAATTCACCATTATTTTCTGCATTTGTACAAATATATTTATTATTATATTTGATTAATTTAGAACTGAACCATAATCAGGTTACCACACCTGCGTTAGACAATGATTCCTAACAATACCAATTACCAATCATTAATTGAGATGGCTTTTTCTTTTCCTTTAAAAAGGAACTTATTTTCAAATTTCGTAATTAATATTATAAAATCATATAAATTTTTATCAACCTGGGCCTAATCGTCCCAAATTGAAAGCCCAAACATTAAAAAAACCCTAAAAATTTTTGTACTAAATACTAAATAGTAAATACTATAAATTTCAGTTTTAATTTTAATTTTTATAAATTCATAATTAATTTAAAATGCTACAAAATAAATACATTAATTTTTTCGTATTATCAATTTTAGTTATTATGAATCAAATTAAAGTTTTATAAAATTTATGTAATATGTTCGATATATACTACCACCACACACGTCCTACGCACATCTTCGGTGCATTGTTTTTGTAATATGTATTTAAGATATTTTGATAATTTTATATTTAATTGTGTATTTTAAGTAAATATACTTAAACTCTTGATATTATTTTTTCTTCTATTTTATATATTACCTATAATTTAATGTTATTTATTATACTAAATATTTAAACTTCCACATCATAAATCTCTACACTAAATATCACGTATAAAAGATAGCACATGTTTTTAGCATACATATAAATACAATTTAAATAAAATTAGAATATAGAACTCACTTAATTAAATTATTAAAATCTTTATTTCAATAACTCACTTTACCATTTATGTATTATTTTTTAAAAAAAATCAAAATTGAGAGATTGTTGAATGGTATTGAATTAAATATGTATTTTATAAATTTGAGGATTCATATTTAGACTATTTTAAACATTAAGGATGTAGACATTTTCTCAGTTTCATTATTCATAATGTTCAGTTATATTTGTTGGGAAAATTCCCTCCTTCCCGGAGAAGAAAAGAATTCACGTTATCCGGGGTCGGATTGAATTAATGCGATGAGAACCGAATGTAAATGAAGAAAGGTAAAAGACACAAGATTTACCGTGGAAACCCAAAACCGGGAAAAAACCACTTGACCGAAAAACCTCGGCCTGAACTCACTATCATAAGAAGAATAGAATTGATTGATTACAATTGTGTTCATGAGATCTCTATTTATAGAGTCCAACTAGGATCTAATCTAAGAAATATTCTATCGAATATTCTACAATATTCTCTTTCTATATCTTTAACCGCATCTTCCATATATATATAACAAGATATATTTGCATATATTCTTCCATATATATTTCCAGAATATATCTTCATATCTTCTTCCATATATATCGCCAACAGAATATATCTTCATATTTTTATTCCATATATTTAATGCGTCAATTAAGGAAAGATATTTCCCCTCGATACTCTCGAATCCCGATCAAAGTCTAATCCGACCTCTATCAAATAGACTCATCACAATCGTCCGATCGATATCCTTAAAAGATTCGAGATCCATCAAGTCGATCAACATCACCGCTTCATGTTAGGTTTCCCCGGGTCGGTCTTTCACCATCGAACCATTCGACTATCACCCGACCTCCATTCCTAACAATATTGTTAAAAGAGAACAATGTAAAGTTTGTTTAGGAAGAAAACATGATTATTTTTGTTTGAAATTTCATGAATTAAATATACAATTTATAAATTGGGGTTTCATATTTATACAATTTTAAATATTAAAGATGTAGACATTTTCTAATTTTCATTATACATAATAGTTATATTGTTATAAGAAAATCATATATTTTTTTGTTTAGGAAGAAACATGATTCTTTATGTATTTCATTATAATAAAATACTAATGTAATTTTATAAAGAAAAGTAGACATTTTAGTATTTTATATAAAAGTGAATGTAATACAAAATATAAATGAATTTTTTAATATTTTACTATAATAAGTAATAATGTTATTTTTGTAATTTATGAAGAAATAATAGATATTTTTGACTTTTCAATGAATTTTACTATATAAAATAAAGATAATAAGTAATAATGTCATTTTTGTAATTTATGAAGAAATAATAGATATTCTTGTCTTTTAAGTGAATGTGTGAAAAGTTAAAAACCAAACAATAGAGGTGAATCCCTTTAGTATATTTAGATAACATTAATTGATCGTCATAGAAAAAATATATTTAATTCTATTAGATTTTGAAATTTATTGATTGATTGATTGCCAATGTATAAATTTGTCTACAATTCCTAAAATTAGTAGAAAGTCCGTCGAACCTATGTCTACCCTCTACTCTCCTTCCTTCTATTTAGAGCTATTAAGAAGTGAACCATTCGTGTGAACATATATGGTTCATGTTCATATTTATTCTTTCAAATTAAAATATGATCAATATTCGAACAACAAGATGAGTTAGATAAAAAGTACAATGAATGCGAACATCTTGGTGAACGTTAAAAATATGGTATTTTTATACAATTTATGCATGAATTTGAAACAAAACAAACAGAACCAAGCACAAAGATACAAGAACACATACATGAGCAAAAATAGATATATGAATAATGTACGAACATATTTTTCCGTTCGAATTATAATATGAACGAACATAAATAAGTCAAACTCGTCTCGTTCGAATCGAATAATATCCCTACTAGGGCTGTTCATTAAGTAAATACCGAACCGAGTTTCAATTAACGAATAACGAATAAGTCAAAAATTAGATACCGAATACCAAACCGAATTTTTTCGGTTCGCTTCGGTAAATACGAATTGTTTCAGTTCAGTTTCGGTATTTACCGAAATATCAAATTTTCAAAAATTTAATAAAATGAATCATAATAATATAATTAATTAAAAAAATGTTAGTTTTAAATTAAACAAAAGGTTAAATTCGGTAATCGGTAAATTACAGAATATCTAATTTTTTTACCTAATCGAAACCGAATACTAAAATGTCCAAAATTTAAAAACTGAATATCGAACCGATTTCATAATTCGGTATCGATTCGGTAAAAAAATTTGATATACGATTCAGTATTCGATTTTTCCGAATAGTGAACACCTCTAATCCCTACCTCTACTCAAATACTAAATTTGTATTAAAGTAATAAAAGTAAGGTCCATTTATAACTAGGATTATATCCTTATTTCAAACATTAATGCAACTTTACCAATATTCCTTCATTCACCTTATCCCCAATTCATTTTTTCCCCTATAAATACCCCATTTTTGCTTCATAATCTTCATCCACTAACCCCATAAAAATGGCAACAACCGAGGTATGTGTATTCTTTATGTATTTATATGGTTTATGGTTTATTGTTTAGGGTTTCAATACCCATTATCGTCTTTTAGATTGAATCACTTCCAACTCAAGAATCCGAAACCGTCATGGGCATGGAGCCTAAGAACGAAGAGGTTGTTGTTGATGAGGTTGAAGTAGAAAATGAACAAGAGAAAGTCGAGGAGACTATCGATGAGTCTGAGCCGGAGAAAGTCGTGATTGAAGAAGAACCCGATATGAAAGGTGAACCCGAGAAAGTGGAGAAGGGGAATGAAACTCCTGTGGAGGTGACTGATGAAGAGGTAAGCGAGGAAGTGAAGGAAGACGAGGAGGGAGAGTCAGTGCCGAGAATCGAAGATGATACGACTGAGAAAGCCGAGTGATGATGAATTTGGCCCTATGTTTCTTGGCTAATTAAATTATCTTATGCTTCTTATTTCATGATATAAAGCCACACCTTATATTATGAACAACTATTTTATGGGTTGCACCATTTGCAAGAATTTATATTAGTAGGGTGTCCTATATTTTAAAAAAATTAAAAGTAAAAAAAGATAAAATCAAAATCATTATTTTGAATTGATTTATGTGAAATTTCAAAATTATTATTTGAATTGATTAATAAAAACGAAATTAATGATTTACGAATCATTAATCTTCTAATTTGATTCGTAAAAAATTAATGAATCTTTTTTTCCAAATCTCACACCCAAGCTTGTTGTGCAACTAGCTATTTTTATGGACCTTTATATTATAATTATCTATCAAATTAATCTAAAAGAAATAAAATATATATTATTATAAATCACGAATATATTAATAAAGATTGGTGTTTGTGATTGACCCATAATATTTGAAATAATGTAAAAGCGATGTCTTTATAATTTCAAAATTGCGTACGAAGTACCTGGAGTTCACATAATGTGTGTCGTTAACCCTCTAACTTTTAAAATTTGTAAACAACATGCACTCAAAGTTTAAAAATTGTATGGTTGGCCCCCAAAGTTTCAAAACCGTTTAAATTTGACCCTCACGTCCGGTATTTTTTTTAGTTTTTTCGCAATTGACATTGTTCTTTTCACATATTGAAATTGACTGATTTTGTTTAATAATTTGATATTTAGCCTCCGAATATATTAAATAGTTCAGAATTGACTCGGATAAATATGTAACGGAGAAATATGTAACATCTACTTGCTAAAAGACTAATTTGTCTTACAATGTTTTGTTATTATATTTCATGGTAATTTTACTTCGTATATAAACTCAAAAAAATACCGGACGTAAAGGTTATATATAAACGATTTTGGAACTTTGGGGGTCAACCATGCAATTTTTAAACTTTGAGAGCATGTTGTTTATAAATTTAAAATGTTGGAGGGTCAACCACACACATTATGTAAACTTTGAATGCTTCATACACAATTTTGAAATCATAAGGGTATCGCCTTTACACTATTTTAAAGATTGATAGTCATCCTTTCAATTTTCTCTGTTAATCAACTTATTTATTGTTTTTATAAAACAACATTCTTTTTATATGGGTGACGTTTGCCGGTGATCCTCCAACTTTCGGGTGGTGTAAATGGTATACCCTCCAAGTTACGGAATTGCAAATATGACACATTAAGTTAACAAAAATATGCAAATATGACACATCAAGTTAACAAAAATATGCAAATATGACACATCAAGTTAATAAAAATATGCACATATGACCCTCCAACTTTAATTAAATGTATGTACGACACCTCAAGTAAACAATACCGTTTAATATTGACCATCTACGACATTATTATTGTTTTACGTCCGGATGCACATTTCTCGAACTTGAAGTATCAATTTTGTATAATTTTTCGTATAAAAGACTTATTTGCATAATTTGTGAACATTGAGAACGAATACCGTTAACGAAAAATGTTGCAAATTTAACGGAAAATCATGTGCTAAATAGCAGGGGTAAAAAAATAAACGATTTTGATAACTTGAGGAGTCATTCGGTATATCCTTTACAAATCTCGTAAGTTGGGGATATTTATATACATCAATTATGTTTTTACTTTTAAGTGGATTTATCGGGCTTTTGTTAATGGGCCTTTTCCATTAGCCCAATTTGAAAGCCCATTATTAATGTGGTATAAAATCCATGAACAATCATCAGAAATCAAGAAAGTACTGTCGTCTTCAACTTTGATTCTTTCCTTTTTTCCCCAAATCCTTCTCTTATTCTAATCTTCTTGAATTGAACTGGTCTGTATCTCTTAAAACTGATTCCGAAGGGAAAGAAACTACGAAATATAGAATTTAACCGCCATAGTTTCAAAGGCAAGGACCATTATAAAGTTGTATACGCAGAATTGTCAGGCGGAAGATTATGTCAGAGAAATTCTCAGCGACCCTGAGAATTGGGGATTTGAATGATTATATAGCGCCATCGCAAGGTTGTATTATCAAGAGTGAGGTAAATTTTCTTGATTTTTAATTGTTTCTTCTTCATTCTGGTTTATATATTTTTTCTTCTCGGGATTCGTGGGTGCAAAAATGAAGTTTTTGCCATTTTTATTGTTAACTTTGCTAGTTTTTTTTCATTTGTAGAATGATTAATTTGCATGTATATTAACAGAAAACGGTTAAGGAGAACACTGCATCGAAAAATGTGACAGCGGAACCTGTGAAGATATCACTGAAGGACTGCTTAGCCTGCAGGTGTAGAAAACTCTTTCATTACACAATAATTTGATTGTGAAAACACTTGATATAATCACTGAGATGCTAACTTGAATTGACATTTGGAATTTCCTGCAGTGGCTGCGTCACATCCGCAGAGACTGTTTTACTTGAAAAGCAAAGCATAGATGAGTTTGTTTCTAATCTTAGCAACGGAAAAACAGTCATTGTCTCCTTATCTCCACAGTCTAGAGCTTCTCTCGCTGAATTTTATGGGCTTTCCCCCATTCAAGTAAGTGAGATTCAATATTCGTAGGATTGGTTGTCATGTGTGTTGAAACATGAAAATTATCCCACACCGAAAGTTGATTTGATTGGTTTATAAAAGGGAATGTGAATCATAGTAAATGACTTGTTCAAGTCTTTTACGGTATGGTCTCCTCTCTCTTATACGCTATATCCCTACATAAATTGATCCGGCTGTTTAAATTTAACAATGTGTCTGTTAATGCCTTTTTCCCCAGATAATATCAAATTTTTGATGTCTTACAGGTTTTTAAAAAGCTTACAACATTATTTAATATTTTGGGTGTGAAATCAGTATTTGATACAAGCTGCAGCCGGGACTTAACTCTTGTTGAGTGTTGTAACGAATTTGTTGCTCGTTATAGACGACAGCAAACACTTCCAGTTGTTTCATCTGCTTGTCCAGGTACCAACTAAATTTGTAGTTTGTGGGAATTAGACTTGGTCTAAGTGATCGTTCTAGTGTCATTTATAGTTTATCTCGCCCTTACCATCGCAGGCTGGATATGCTATGCCGAAAAGACTCTTGGCTCGTATATTCTTCCTTATATATCTTCTGTCAAAAGTCCACAACAGACTATTGGAGCTGTTATCAAAAACCATTTATCCAAAAAGTTAAATCTTAGGTGATTATTCTTTAAATATTATACTGCCTTCAACTGTAGAAAATTTAGCACCCTGTCGATTTTTTTCAATGGGATATCAAACTGCCAATCTTTCATGCGCGTAAAATTTATTTATTTTTTTAGTGTACTGAATTAAAATATGTGGTAGCTTCTCATTGTAGTCTGATTTTAGGAAAGAAGATATATATCATGTCACCGTTATGCCATGCTACGATAAAAAGCTCGAGGCTTCTCGAGAAGACTTTGTATTTCAAGAAGATTTTGATAGTGAAAAAATAACTGAAGTAGATTCGGTTTTAACTACAGGCGAGATTTTAGATTTGATTAAGGTAATATTGTGATGTTCAATAAGTACAATTTTCATTATTGTTGAAACTTCTAACGTTATTTGATGCTTAACCAGTCACTTTCAGTTGATTTTATTTCCTTGGAGGAGTCCCCATTAGACACAGTGTAAGATTTATTACAATATTTCAATTCGAAAGTGAAAGTATAATCGTATAAATCGAAAGCTTTCTTTCTTTGTTAGCTTATCAAATGTTGACGAAGAAGGTAATCTCTTCGGTGTTCGTGGAAGTTCAGGAGGATATGCCGACACTGTATTCCGTTACGCAGCAAAAGTTCTCTTCGAAAGGGAAATCGAAGGGCCCCTCGAGTTTAACATCGTGAAGAACACTGATTTTCGTGAAGTGTCTCTTGAGGTAAGCAAATGATGCTGTCAGTTATATGACATCCCCAAGAAACAAACCATACCATTATCATTACAGGTAGATGGTAAAACCGTGTTGCGATTTGCATTATGTTACGGGTTCAGAAACCTTCGAAACATAGCTACAAAAATCAAAACAGGAAAATGTGACTATCATTTTCTAGAAGTCATGGCTTGTCCTTCAGGTAATATTCCACCTTCATCATTTACATGCATTCATTGTTCTAGAACCCCTTATTTTTGCAGGATGTTTGAATGGTGGAGGTCAACTCAAACCCAAGCCAGGCAAATCTGCCAAGATTCTGATTCAGTCATTAGAAACAACTTATTCCGAAAGTGTAGGTTCCGGTACTGGTTCGTTCATGAATTACCTGTTAAATATGAAGAAATTGTCCCACATCGGAATTTAGATGTGGATTGGATTGGTTTATAAGAGGAAACGTGAACCATAGTAAATGACTTGTTACGGTGTGGTCTCCTCCCTCTTATACGTTATATCCGAGCACACTTTCTACGTAAATTGATCCGATTCAATAAATTTAACATTACCTTCACACCAAGGCTAAATATTTTTTTCCTCATGGTAAAATGCTTGATCTAAACTTTCAGGTTTTAATAGCTAGCCCGTTCGAAAACTTGCGGATCAAAAGTCTTTACGAAGAGTGGCTCGGAGAACCTGGTTCGGAGAAAGCAAGGAAATACCTACACACAGAATATCATCCTTTAGTGAAGAGCATTTCCTCTGAAATGCTGAATTGGTGAGTTGATGAAAAATACAATAAAGGTAAACTTACTCTACTAGCAAGTTTTGATCTGAAGTGTTTTTGCTGAAATTTCCGTTTAAGGGTGACACGTAAGAATAGTCCCGCATTTTCATTTGAAAATTTCGATGGCAAAGTTTTGTTATCGTGTTAATTCTGATTCTCAAAGTATTTTGAATGTATATAGATATGTATTTACGTGTATGTCATAGTTGGTTCACCGTATTTTAAATTTTAGCAAAATGCATCCTTTTAAATAAGGTGAATCATAATATAGTATTAGAATTCAAAATCAGAATGTATAATTGGAATATATGTTGTTTCTACATGGATGTATCTTGAATTATAAAATGCAAATGTGTTATGGGTTGAAGGTTAATTTGTCTAAAAAGATAGCCATGTCATTTAATTGTAAATTAGAAAATTATAGTTTTAAATATAAAAAATAATGTTTTCTTAATAAAACAGTTTAATAACATTTTTTTAAAAAAAAATAGAACGTTTAAAAAGGTGATAATAAGTGCAAATCAATGTTTTCATACCGGTCCAGAATTACGTACCGGTCTGGACCGGTATGAGGACGGTACCAATTTTTATTTTATTTTATCTTTTAAAAATATTAATATTTAATTAGTATTTTAGGATTAGACCCGAAAAAATCCGCAAATCGGCCCGAATACCCGTTACCGGGCGGTACGAAAAAAAATACCGGTACCGAGCGAAATTTGATGTACTGGGTGGTATACCGGCGGTATACCGTTCGGTATGAAAACAGTGGTGCAAATGTAAATTTTAATTGAGAAGTCACTCATAATTTTGAAATGATAAGATTTTTTTTGAGCAAATCATGTGTTTGGTTTCAATGTTTTGTGATGTTAGTAAATTTAGTCTCAAATTTTAATTTGTCATGCATAGTTTCATCTTTTAATCGCTTTAGCAAAAATGATTCCTAGTGTTTCTAAAATTTGACAAATTAAGTCACCAAAATTTGAAGATGCATGTCATGCACATTAAGTTTTTAAAATTATGTTTGTCAAAATGTACAAAGTATAAGGGATAATTTTGTCAAAAATAAATGTTTGGAAATTAATTTTACCATAAAACTTTGAGTACTAGCTTTGTAAATTAAGATATCTTGAGGATTAAATTTATTAAATTATACAAATTTTAAGGACCTTAAATATCAATATTTTTCAAAACAAATGGTGTGTATATAGATTTACTTAGAATAATGCATAAGATATTTTAAGTATCAAACTTGACGTGATTATACATTATTGTAGATTCAATAATGCATTATGTTTCAACACATTATGTGTTTGTTCTGCACAAATTATATAATGTATAATCAGAATTTATAATTAGAATGCAGAATCAAATTGTATAATTAGAATATGAATACTGTTCTGTGTAAACATATAATGAATTATAAAATGTAAAAGCGTTCTGCAAAAATATTTTAATTGAGTTACATTGCACAAAATAATTATTTCTCTTTCTTATAAATTTGAAATTGTAATTCTATATTAAAATAATATTTTTAATAACAAAATAAATTAATAATATTTTTTTATTTAAAAATCATATAATAAAAAGAAAACAAAAATATTGAATAAGATATTGTCGAATAAGAAACTCAACAAGTGATAATATAANTTGAAATTATAATTCTATATTAAAATAATATTTTTAATTATAAAATAAATTAATAATATTTTTTTATTTAAAAATCATATAATAAAAAGAAAACAAAAATATTGAATAAGATATAGTCGAATAAGAAACTCAACAAATGATAATATAAATACCAAATTTTAGAAAAAAAAAGAATTCATTATGATACAAACGATGAAAATTTGATTCGGAAAAAAATGTATATATATGAAAAATATAGTTAACAATGTAAGACGGTGCATCAAAATTTGTAAATTGCATAAAAGTTTCGAAGTTGATATAATGTGTGATTTTGGCTTCCATGATTCAAAATTGCGCTGTTGATCCCCGAACTTCAAAAAATGTTTATATTGAATCATAATACTCGTTAATTTTTTAAACGTCTCAATAGTTTATATTGATCAATTAACCTTGAAAAAAAATGAAATGATAATGTTTCAAAACTTTGAAAATTTTAAAAATAATGCATAAATTATCAAAGCCACTTATACGAAAAACCACTACTATTTACTCGATAGTCATTTTTAAACGGTTTGAAACTTCAAGAGGTTCTTATGCAAATTACAAACTTTGGGGACATCGCTTTTACATTATCTTAAACATTGGGGGTCAATGTAATAATTTTCTCGTAAAAAATAATGAGTAGAATGCATAATGCATTTTCAGAATCAAGTATGAACTTGATTATGCATTATAGTTAAAAAATCAGAATGCATTATGATTATAATTCATAATTAGAATTTAAAATGGATACTGTTCTGTTTCAAAAAACAGATTATGCATTCTATAATGATAATCTGTTTTCATAATTTGTGTAGAACACGGCCGATGTATTCTAAATTTAATTTGTTTTTATAATTCATAGACATTATGCACTCTAAAATTAGTTTTAAGTTCGGAGAATCAATTTTAAGTGATTTTGTATACTTTAAAATCAAGATTACAAAAAATGCAAATATTAATACTAAAAATGCTAAACAAAGATATATAATCAAATTTGACAAATGTACCAAACTTTGACTATTATGTATTGGGGATGTGCATGGATCGCATCCGGTCCGATTATGGTTGAATCAACGACTTGACCCATATAAATACATATGATTCAATCTCAACTTAGACACGATTAAGAATCCACATGTCTATTTCCATTGGGTATGGTTCTTAAACGGATTTTGAAAATCTTACGTTTTCGACTATGAAATGAATCATGGTGTCAATAAATCATGCCTCTAGGCTAGAAAATATGAAAATCAATGATTTTAGAAGACAAAATATGCAATTTTCTATGATTATTCGGATCTCGAATCAATTATACATAAATCCAGATCTGACACAAATAATATCAAATTTTAAAAAATAAACCCAAACCCAAATCAAAACCTATTTCGAAGATCCAAATCCAAACCAATTTAGTTAGGTCGGGTTTCAAGTCTCACACAACCGTTGCACATCCCTATTATCTACGCTATATTTTCGTTTTAAAATGTATGTTAGAATATAGAATCCAAAATGAGTGGGGTGACAAACAAATTTAGTCAAATTTAATGGTTTTGTCAATTTTGGTTCTAAAAGTTTGATGATCGTGACAATTGTGATCCATAAAGTATCGATATGGCAAAATTGATCCCCATATTTTGTAAGTTTAGGTAATATCAATCTATAAAATTTAGTTTTTATATCATAATTAATCTCCAAAATTTTCAATTTTGACAATTAAAATCTTCGACCAAAATTAAATTTTGGGGACAAATGTTGCAAGTTTGGAAAACTAAATTTGTCAAAATCATAAAATTTAGAGATTAAATATAACATTACTAATTATAGGAACCAAACTTGTAAAAACTATGAAAGTTTGTGGACGGAATATACGGAGGTACATAGGAAACCCAAAATTAAATAAAAAAAGCAGGCTCAATGCTATTGGAATGAATATTCATATGCCTCAAAGAAGCATTATCTTTACTATATACTTAAACATCAACCAAATCAGGGTAACTTGAAGCCCTTGACTCAAGCCATGAACTTACTGCAACATTACTAGTCAAGAACCATCCAACTTTATCAATATCTTCATAAAATGGAAACTTAAGTTCTTTTAAATGCGTTTCAAACGCACCCGCAAGCCCTTTTTCCGAAAACTTATGCTTCCCATGACCTGTATTGATCCCGAGAATCCCGGGAAGTTCCTCACCATTTTCGTAAGCTTTCGACAAATCATTTATCCAAATGTGAAGTGCAGTCAAAGCAGCACCAACTGAAAGACTCTTAACATGTAAAGACCATTGTATCGTAGTTTTCGATATAATCTCCGTGTATATTTCGAGTGTAACTCCAAGTTCTAATAACTCACAAGCTCTTTCCATTCGATTTACGGTTACGCAAAGATCGATCAAACAATTGCAATATGCTTTTTTCACATTAGAACTTATGGTCTCTAGAAGTTCAGTAACTTCTTTCTTGAACGATTCTCGTTCGATGCTCTTGTCATGTATTATAAGTTTAACGATGTAGCTGAGTTTCGGGTTTCCCTTTTCGATACAGATGATCATTTTTTCATGTTCGTTTGGTGCTTGACTCATAACACTTAGAAGACAACTCATAAAAAGTTCATCTGGAGCTATTCCTGTTTCTAACATCCAATTAAACTTTCTTACAATGTCATCTATACGCCCGGCTTTTCCATAACATTGTACTATCGAAGTTAAGACAACGACGTTAGGCTCGAAACCGGCTTCCATCATTTCAGACAATGTAGCCTCTGTTTTCTCCACATTTCCACTGCAAGAATGAAGTGTAATCATAGACGAAAATGTCCAACTATCCGGTACACATTCGGAATTTTTCATTTCGTCGAAAATCTCTAAAGCTTCATCACAAAATCCAACATTTGCACATGCTGATAAAAGAGAATTATAAAGAGCATTATTCATTTCTAACCCTTTCTCCTTCATCTCTTTATATACCCCAATAGCATCTCGACCATATCGAGCTCTGCAAAAACCCCTTATTAGTGAAGCATAAGTACCGAAAGTCGGCTCGATCCCGTTTTTAACCATGTCCTTGTAGATAATTTTAGCTTGCCAAGGCCTCTTAGCTCTTCCCATAGCATCCAACATTGTGTTAAACAAACCTGCATTAGGCTTCACCTTTAAAGCCTTCATTTCCTCATATAAACTCAAACAACCATCAAAATTTCCCGCTGATCCGTAAATTCGGATCAATGTATTGAACGTTGCAGCATCGAGACGCCACTTTTCAATCCGGGCTCGATCATATAAACCTAAAGCGATATCGGCTTTGCCTACTTTACCATATGCATCAATCATCACAGAGAGAGTCACTGCATCAGGCTTACAGTTAAAAGAAGGCATTTTTTCGAACCATTCAATTGACTTTTCAGGTAAATAACAATGGCGTGCACAGCTTATTATCGTTGAGAAAGTATAGTTATCAGGACTGATCCCTCTCTGGAGCATTTCATCGAACAGGTGTTCTACGCCATTCATGTCCTTAAACTTTCTTAATGTTTTCATGGTTATATTGTACAAAAGAACTTTTCTATCACTACTCAGTTTATCCAGCAAGTAATTTAACACCAGCCTTGCAGATTCTGCATTGGACAATCTGTTTAAAATAAAGACAGCATCTTTCTCTACAAAAACTTCTCCGACAACATTAAAAGCTTGAACAATGTTCTCCCATGTCGGCTCACATGAATTTAAGGTTTCAACCACTTTCGATAATGATTCATACCTGAAATTAGATGTATCTTCGCGTAGCTTCCAGGCTTTGGAGCTCTTGGGATTCACCCAGACGTGAGATTTAGGTGACGATAAAGGTATTTTGAACCCGATTGTAGAATCGTGAGCTCCTTCTAGGGTCAAATCCTGGATAGAACTTGTACAAGAGATAAGAATGGAGGGCTTTCTTGGTCGAATCTTGGAAGGAAAATCAAAATCCTTTCGAAATCCGAGTTGTAAAAAGTTGCCATGAGAAAACGAGTTGCAGAGTAGATGGATATTTTCATGAGAAAACGAGGTTGAAGAAGGAACACCCGGATTATACGCCATTGCCATTGTAAGCACAGTGCTCCCTTCACTGCTCCACGCCCATTACGGAATATATAGGGTGTCTTATCAACAAAAAGGATTGACGAAATTACCCTTTTATACAAAATAAAAATATAATTTACACGAAATATACGAAGAAATAATAACATATCTTTTCATACCATCGGTATACCGACAAAAAACCAGAAGACACCGGGATTTTTTGAATCGACCCATAAAAAAAAAATTATTTTTAATTTTTTTTAAAATTAAAATATATATATCAGTCATACCGACAGTATACCGATCATACCGATACGCAAAACGGTATGAAAACATTGATAATAACATCTCAAATTTGAAGTATAATAGAGATACTCCAAAAATTAAAAATTAATAGTCAAATTTTCTAAAAATATAATAATAATTATCGAATGTATAATTATGATTTTAGTCCATTTTTTTTGTTTGCATTTTGATAACTCTAGTTATTATTTTTATATAAAGATATGGACTTTACATCAATACTCATGTTTTCATACCGTTCGTTATATCAAAACCAGACAGTTTAGATATTTTTTTTGGTATTGGTCGGTACCTGGTTTTATTATAGGATTCCAAGTTTTTTCGGATGCAACCCTACAAAATAATTAAATATTATTATTTATTTTTTTAATATATATTAAAAAAATAAAATTATTTCTTAGTTTTAACAAATTTGGTCGGAACATGATTTTGAACTAGTATGAAAATATTGTTCGACAAAAAAATATGGTCCTCATTGTTTTCTAATTTTAACAAATTTGGTTCTTAAATTTTTCTAATTGTGATCTTTATAGTTTTGGGTTGCAAAATCAGTCCTCGTGTTTTTCATATTTTGGTAAAATCGATTCTCAAATTTCATTGTATGTGTCAGATTTACTCTCTAATATTTGCAATTTTAGCAATTGAAATAATAAAAGCACATTTGTTTTTTTATTTTATTAATTTTGACAAATTTGATTGTTTTAATAGTATTAATAGTTTGGATTTAAGGATAATATATTTATTTAATTAACATTGGAATTTTTAATACAAAAATTGATAAAATACATTTATACCCTAAATGGCCCATTTACATAATGGAGCAACCAGCAGGATTTTCTTCACTAAAGTAACGTTCAGATCTACTCACCGGGCCAAACCCATACCCGTAATCATTGTAAACGGGTCTATATCCATGCATATTAAAGCCCGGTCCATAGCCCATCACTGGCCCAAGATATCCTTCGTACAACGGCTGCGGTAACGGCGGTGGAAATCCGTACCCGCCGTAACCGTCGTAGCTAGGCCCTAGATACGGAAACACCGACGGAACTCCGCTAACCGGCGCCGCAACTTCAAGAGCCTTCACCGCTTCTTTCCGCTTCTCAGATGCCGGTTTATCCTTCGCCGCCTCTTTCGGCTTTCCCGGCATACCCACCTCCTTGTTCTTGGGCTTCTCCACCGCCGAATCTTTCTTCTCCGGCGTCAATTCCTTCTTCTGCGGCTTCTCAACGTCGCCCCCCTTACCTTTCTTCCCCTTTTCCTCCACCGCCACCGTCACCGCCGTCTCCTTCACCTTTTCCGGCTTCTTAAGCTGAACAATTTCAATATCCTTAATCACTTTCCCGGCATTTCTGCACAATCTATCACGAACTCTCTCCGGGCAACAAGTGATAACGCTAATCTTAATACTATTATTCTTCTCATCATAGACCTGATCTCGAACCTCTGAGAAAAATAGCGACGGCGAACAACCCAATCAACCTGAAAACTCGCCGGAAACACAAATTGATCACAGAAACTCACCAGGAAGTTTACATAGAATCTTCTTGATCTTCTTATTACAGGTGGGGCATTGCAGATCAACCTTAACCACCATGGGAGTCACCTGCAACAAAACAAAAAACGAATCAAAATCAAAATCAAAATCAAAATCAAAATAAAAAACAAAAGCAGAGAAACATTCTTGATTCACGATCACAAAACCTGTTTATCGGCAGCCATAGATACAGAGCTGGAACAAGACAAATTCCTTCGACAGAACAAACACAACTCCGGCGGATATGTATTTCTAGAAACTTCATATTATTAAATATTACAAAATATTTCATTTATTATCATTAATATTTAGTGCGGTAGCCGGTAGGGGTACCCTTTTTCTAAGGGCACCAACTTTGTCAATTGCTCATATAAATAAATAATAAATATCCAAAAAGTCAATAAATTTCAAGATGTGAAATGATCATGTTGGCGTATACATTTTTAGTTTCTATCAAGTAACTCATACTGGTCGGTAACAACCTCGACCGATATGAGCGTTTTTTTAATATATCGTTGGTATATTTGTGATATATCGAAATATCAATATATCGTAATCAATATTTATCAGTATGAACGGTATATCGGGCGGTATAATACAAATATAACTTCCATGGTTTCTATCAGTGGTTAAACCACGATTCCATAAAGTACGAGCATCAATTCATATTTTTAATCATCCATAAAATAAAATAATGATGGATTCATTACTAAAAATATTGTAGCTACTAAAACTAGTTGTTAAGTAATTGTGATTTAGAAAATGATTAATTTACATTTACTTCAAATAATTTAATCATAAATATATTTATTCTTTTTACATATATCACAATGATATTACCGTAATTTTACCAAACACTTTAATAAATTCATAATTATCTCATATCTGTTTGCAGGTGGAGGGACGGAGAATCTCCTCCGATGAGGTTCTTTTTATCTGAATCCTCGAATACATGTACGTGGCAATGTCATGTTCAATGATCACAATGAAACCACAATTACTAGGACTGAGACCCAATGAAAAGTTTTATGGCTACAAAAAAAATAAAAATATGATGATAACAATATATGATCTTTCTAAATTAACATAATTTAAACCAAAACAATATAAAATAAATAGAAATGAATCATTGTAAAATTAGATACCAACACCATAGATATTAGATTATTGAAATCAATGTTTGAATACCGGTCTTGTACCGGTCTTGGCCGGTACACCGGTATACCGTCGATGGCAATATATCAGAATTTCGGTCATCTCGGTGAACACCGGTAAAAACGAAATTTCGGTCATCTCGGATGAAATTTCGTCCGAGATTAAAACACTAGTTGAAATAAGTGTTATTTTAGTACTAAGATTCCACAAAATGTAATTTAATAGGGGAGGCTCAATTTTGCTAATGTACAATTATTCAACCAATATGAAAATAATTAAGGAGTAGATTACTTTAGCTTGTGGGGGACTAATGCCTTGCTCATGTGGTAGCCAAATTTAGGTGAAATTTGTAGGATTTTAGATAAGTGTGTATGTTTGGTACGTCTTGATAAAAAAATTAAACAAAAAACTCATAATTTAGAGAAAATATCGTGCAAATTTTATAAAATCATGCAAATTTTATCCTCAAAGTTCAGAATTAATCTATATATTTTGAATATGACAAAATATATCCTCATATTTTGGATATAACTTTGTTAATTTTGACAAAAATAGTCCCTGTAATTTTCGTTCAGTTAATGTAACGACGTAAATGCAAATCCACTTATTCTTATTTGACTCGTTGTCCTTGCATTTGTGTCTTCAGATTGGCAAAGAACGATGGCCACAAAGTTTGATATAATTTTGTCTTTTAATTATAATTATGGAGAGTGATTGTACTAATTATTTTTTTCGAAACCCTAATTATTAAAATTGAAAACTTATTTAACATATTTTGTCACAACAACTGAAAATTGATGATCAATTTTACCAAATATAACAAAATATGAGGATAAGTTTTGCAAATACAAAATATTGAGGATCCTAATTGTCACAATTCTGATAAAAAACTTTGAGGTTCAAATTTGTCTAGATGAAACTATGGAACCATTTTTGTGTGTCACCTCATAATTAGTATTTATATTCAACCAACCATTGAATTATATTAGAAATTACATACATATGATAAAGGCAATAATATACTTTTAAGCATTATTCTTTTCATATTTTAAAATTATTAAAACCCTACACGTATATTATAAAGTTCAAACGATCATCTTCGTCGTAATGAGGTGTATTTTGAGCATTATTCTTCTGATATTTTCTATTAATATTTAAAACTGTTAAATATACAATTTGTATACACACGGTTGAGAACCCTTAAACCAAGTACCAATGATGTGTTATTGTTGAGAACCATTAAACCGGGTACCAATGATGAGTTCTAAACCAAGATGAAGATGGTCAGGCTCAAGCGAGGATTCAACAGCTGAAATTACCAAGTATATGATCGAGCCCGGCAGAGAGCTTAGGGCCCAACAGACTGCTTAGGTCCCGGAAGACAATTTCGTTCCTGGCAGACAGCTCCGGTCTGGATATTACCAATTTCGTTAAGGCTGGATATTGCCTTAGTCTTAGGTCCAAAACGGTTATAGCCTACATGTTCCACGCTCCAGGTATCAACACGTGTTTCACGCTTCGGGCTTGCTCACGCAGTTCGCACTTCGGGCTCAACCACGTTTTCCGACATGGGAAAACGACCTTGTTAGGGACGGTTACATGACGTGACCCACACGCATCTCCCCCTCTTTAAAGACATAGCTAAATGATAAGCTTGAGATGCCAATTTCCGTTAGCCCTAACCTGTTGTATATTCATTTCGCTGTTCTTATTCCTTTTGTAAATTTCCCTTGATTTATTAATGAAATTGTCGTAGAGGTTTCCTCTCGACAACGTGGTTTTTTCCCCTTTCTTAAGGGGTTTTCCACATTAAAATCACATATGTTCTTCCCATTTTCTATATTTCAAATTGTCTCCACAAACAACAAATAAAACCGATTTTTTATCATTAATTACGATCAGAATCCAATAACTGTTGGTACCCCTTAAAAAGGAATCACAATAAACACTTTAGTCGAGAATATATAAATGCATATATTCTCAGGGCATAATATACACTTTATGAGAATCACATTTTTTTATGAGAATCAAATCAACACGTCTTATATCGTATACATATTTATTAAACACGTCTTATTTACAAAAAAAATATCTTATCTATAGGCATAATAATTTACTTTAAATCTATTATTGTGAATTATTATTACACATACCATACATTCCTTATATCATATTCATTTTAATATTATTATATGATTCCAATCAACATTAAAAGAAAACCATATAAATTTAAATAAATCACCAACTCAAATTTATTGAGACAAGAAGGAAAATTTTAAAAATGGCTTGGGGTATATTTGTCTTTTATGTGCAATAATTCTTGGTGCATATTCACACCTTACCTTACCTCCCTTTCAATACAAGATCTACCAATTAATATTTGTCTTTTTTTGTTATTTTTTTAATATTTTTTCCCATATTGAACAAAAATTAAAATTAGTTGTCAAATATGAATTTAGAGTTTGGAAATATTGGTTCAAGAACACTAGGAATTTTACAAATGTGAGTTAATAGATTTATATATATATATATATTTCACTAAGGCAGTTTCACAAATATAATGTTGGATTGTAATTTTGAATTATGGCGAAGAAAGTACGTAGAAAGTTCTATTTTACGTAGGGATATTATGCAATTGAACAATTTGTATTCGAAATGTGTTCAAATCATATATGATTGTATTCTTTCGTTCGAATAGAAAGATTGACATTATTTGAACATTTTTTAATGTTCATTGAAGGAGCATGAACATTTGTATTAATAAATATGAAAATTTGTGAATAAATATATTATTTTATTTATATTTAATATAATTATATTATTAAATATTAGAATTTAAAAACTCGAATTTATTATATTTTACATTATTTTCTATATTTTTTATTAAATTAGAGACATTATAATATTTGTCTACTACTTCTTATAAATATGAAATTATATTCTTTTAATTTTTCAATTTATAATCTAAAAAAGAAATTTTTAATATATTGAATTTCGGTATGAATTTGAACATATTTGAAAAGATCATTAGAACATATTCGAACAAATTATTCGAACGAACATGAACATTCATATAAATATTTGAACACTGCTCGAACATGAATTTTCATTCGAATAAAATACCAAAGAACATGAACATTGTTCGAAAACAATATAAATATAGAGAATTCGATTCGTTCGAATCAAATAGCATCCTTAATTTAGGCCTATTGGGAAGAAATCATGTAAATATAAGAGGACAACTAAATTTGCAGTAATTTTTCATATATGCAAATTTTAATTTTCTTGAATTATAAGCTTTTCCATTATATCGAATTGTTTTTGGGCTTAAAAATGTATTTTTGTATATTATTAACATGGAGGTAGTTAAATCAGTTATCGTCATACGAATGAGTACACACACTATGCAAGACTATCATGAACTAATTAATAACTTTTTGTAAGTATGAATAATCAATATTATATATTTCCGCTAATAAAATATGAGAAAATGACGCATTTGATCTCTAAAGTTTACACGAAATGACAAATTTGGTCCTCAAAGTTTTGAACGGCAAATTTAATTCTCAAAGTTTCACGTTTTGACAAATTTGGTCCCGAAGTATTGTTAATTTGGTAAATTGGGTCCCCAAAGTTTGATATTTTGGCAAAATCCATCCTCAAATTTTGATATTGACAATATCAGTCCCCAAAGATTATGCATTCTAACAAATCTCTGGAACATAAATTTCGTATCGTTCGTGTTCAAAAATCAATTTTCATACGTATCCATATATACTTTCATCAATTTTGTTATCGTGAAAATCATATACAAATATATCGGTATTCAAGAATACCATTTTATTTTGTTGGGGACCAAATATGTCAAATTATGTAAATTTTGGGGACCAAATTAGCCATTTAAAAGTTTGGGGACTAAATCTGTCACATTTTGCAAACTTTGGAGACTAAATTTGTCAAATCACGAACTTTGAGGACCAAATTTACGTAATATTACTTTGAGGACCAATTATGTCACACACACAAAACTTTGGAGACTGATTTTGCTATTTTAAAACATCGGTGACTGGTTTTGACAAAATGTACAAAGTTTATAGATCAAATTTGTCTGTCGTCCAATAAAATATTTCTCAAAATAAGTCAATATTATTATAATATTTATTTTCAATTTATTTAAAGTTTCAAGTGTTTTTTCTTTTAAATTGTAGTGTCCTTTTTTATTTGGAAGAAATTATTTTAAATTTAAGTTATCTGTGTTTTGTTTTTTAATGGTGAAACAAAATCAGCACAAAATTCAGGCCCATTAGTTCTCTTTGTAAGCCCATTAATGATTGAGGAATGTGGAATTCAACCCACTACATATTTCAAGGTGGACTAAGGCCGAAACGCCGTCGTTTGAACTTTGGTTTGAACGGGGAACTAGGGTTCCAATTGTTTTGCTCTCATGCAACGTGTTCGGATCGATAAGATAAGTGATCTGTGTCAAATTTTGGGTATTACTAATATTTTTTCAATACCATACGGTAACCGATTTTAGTGTTAGATTATAGTTTTTCGGGTCTAATCCTAAAAGTATGATATTGAAATTTGGAGTTTTTTAAATAGATCGTTGAAGGTAGGATTATGACTTTTATTTGAGTCGAGTTTGATTGTTCGTGTTCGTTTATATTATAATTTAGAAAAATTTGTTCGAATATTATTCATATTTCTAAAATTTTATTTATATTCGTATTTGGATTCATGTTTATATGTTTTTGTATATGTTTGTTTTGTGTTCGAGTTCGTTTATGGATATGCTCGTTTGTATTCATTCAGAAATAATATAACAAATATTCAAATTCGAACATTCGCTGACATGTTCGTATTCATTCGAATTTTTATTAGAACTCGTTTTATTATTCGAACAATATTCATATTTTAATTTGAATGAATAAATATGAATACGAACGAGTCGAACAATATATGTTTACGAATTATTCACATATTATATAACATGTCTGCATTGTAAGGATTTTACTGCAACAAGGTCGAACCCGATAATAGAATTGGAATTGGAACATATTGTTGGTTTCAATTTCGGTTATATATAAGAATCATTAAATTGTTATATTTTTCAAAAAAACATTTTTTTGCTTAAAAAGTTAAAAACTCTGCTCTACCGACTCTTCAATTTTCCTCACGTATCCGTGTCGACTCGCTACGATTCTTGATACAAAATGACGTCATTTTGATTTCTTTATTAATTATATTTTGTATTCTTTAAAAAAGTGACGCATATGCATTCACGACTTTGTGATATAATCTATATACTTGCGAATTAATCGTGCAAGCAATAATAGACCGAAATATGATTACTTTTTGGGAGATATAAAATAGAATAACTATATTCATTTTTTATAAAATTGAATTATTTTATATAATAAATTGATAAAACATTGTACTTTAAACTTATATTTTATGTAACTCTAATTAAATTTTAACATTATTTAATATTATTTTATTTAAAAATAATATCAGAATCGAAAATCCGACTCTTACAATATTGTCGAGTCGAGTCGCGTCGTACCGAGTCGATCGATCGAGTCCGTGCCGCATAGGTTAAAAACCTAGGGTGCATTGACACCCCAAATTTTTTAAATTAAAAGGTTTTGCATAGGGTTGGACACGGTACGTGTATCCAACCCAATAATACGTATTTTATATTTTAATTAATTTTTTTAACTTTTAATTTTTAATAAATTTTATTTCTCACCCAAGAATTCATTTTCAGCTCGATCTTTGTCCAAGAATTTTGTTTTGAAAATATTTGGATATTTTAGGATATCAATTATCATATTATGTATCGAAATATAATATTTCATTCATGAAATTTAAATGATTTGTTTTTATTTTAAATATTCCGTGTGGCGTGTCCGATTGGACACTTTATGATGACCGTGTCACCGTTCCCGTTTTTGCCGTTTTTAAGTGTCCACGTATTACGTATCCAACAGCCTAGTTTAAAACTATGCGACATCGACTCGTCCGACCGACTCGACACGACTCGGCAAGAGTATAAGAGTCAGATTTTCGACTCGGCTCGTATTATTAAATAAAATAATATTAATTAAAAGCAAAATTAAAAAAAATAATGGTTATAATTTGTAGAAAATTACATAAAATTAAGTTTAAAACTACAAATATTTATCAATTCATTATATAAGAAAATTTAACTTATAAAAAATGAATATCGTTCGTCGATTCTACCATCTCCCCAAAAACAACCACTTTTTGATCCATCATCGCTTGTACGAAGAATTCACAAGTAGATCGACAACATTAAAAAATCGTGAAAGCACATAAGATACGTTTCCGATGAATAAAAAAATCAAATTAATGAAAAAATCAAAACGACGTCGTTTTGTGTCAAGTGTCAAGAGTCGGAGCGAGTCGCAGAGTCCGACTCGATTCGACACGAGAAAATGTGAAAAATTGAAGAATTGGTGGTGGATAGGTTAAAAACATGTCATTGACTAATTTAGGCATATTATGGGGGCATATAAGAAAATAGTAAAAGTATAGGGATTGATATGATAAAACGCAACAAGTGAAAAATGAAAATATTATGGAGAACAGAAGCGGGGCAAGGGCGCGTGGTGGCTGTTACTTGAACAATCTTGAACGAACGAGCGAGCATTCTTGCATTTTTTTGTTCTAAACCGAGGGAGATATAGAGAAGCCCTAATTCACACACTCTCTGAGAAAATCATACTCAGAAAAGCGCAGTGGTATGCAGTGAAAACCCTTTTCACCTGAAGGCTTGAAAGAATTCTCGTGAATTCAAGTTATTTATGGCTCAAAAGCTGCAGCAGCTTAAAGAGCTCGGGTCGAAGTTGGAGAGCCCCCCAACTTCTAAAGATTCTCTTGTTAAGCTCTTGAAGGTAAAAGGGTGTATTCTATGTTTTGAATGAATTTGAATGCGGTTGGAAAAATGGTTTCTTGGTGTGCGTTATAATATTATGCTTCTGTGTACGGCTTCTATTTTGATGCATGCTTGCAATTTACTAAAGTTTACCGTGACTAGAGAGGAGGGGTAGGAACTAGGGTTCTTGTTTTAGTTTGTTATTCGTAGCAGTGAACTCAAAATCGGGGTACGTGATATTTTGGGATTATGTTGTGATTTGACGTTTTAGTCGTTTACTGAGTACCTCAGGTCTCAGCTATGCATATGGAGCCATCTTATGAGTCATGGCAGTTGATACTCTCGTTTTGTGAAGGTTCTTTAGTGTTCAGTTTTTTTCTTGGAAAAAGTATTGGAGGTAGCCAAATTTTCTATATTAGGGATCTACTTAACCCGTATTATGTTGTTGGATTTGATAGAACGTAAGTGTGTAATGAAATCCTGTCGTTAATATACATTTTATTCCCATTTGTATAACCATGAAGTGTAACATTATTCTTCTATGATGTCAATTATGTGTCAGCTCATTCTGAGGGTATGCTTCTATTGGCAGTTTATTTGATTGCCTCGTGTTAAGGTTTATTAAATAATAATAATAACATCCTTGCTATGATGTATGCTGATCATTTTTGTACTGTAGTATGCCAGTTGATTGTTCATACTGACTTGACTGCCTCATTTGCAGCAAGTTATCACATGCCTTTCTGAATTGGATCAGTCTCCTTCTAAGTCGGTGATGGAGTCCATGCAACCTCTTATAAATGCCATTTCCAAGCCTGCGCTTTTGAAGCATCAAGATCGGGAGGTCAACCTTTTTGTGGCTTGTTGTGCATGTGAAATTACTCGAATTACTGCACCTGAGGCTCCTTATGATGATGATGTTCTCAAGGTAATTTGAACTAGACTACTGATTCACTATATACATTTTAAGCATCTGATTTTCCTTTCAACTTGGTGTTTTGGGTATAAAGTGAGTTCTGTTTATTTCAGGATATCTTTCAGCTAATTGTGAATACTTTTGGTGGCTTAAGTGACATGAATTCTCCATCATTTGTAAGGAGGGTTTTTGTTCTTGAAACTTTGGCACGTTACAGATCATGTGTGATGATGCTGGATCTTGAATGTGACGATCTCATTATTGAAATGTTCAGTACTTTCTTTTCTATAGCCAGGTATGACTTTACAGTTTTACGCCTCTAAAACTGCTTACACTAACTCTGTATTCTGCATGTTCAGAGATGACCATCCTGATAATGTCTTGAGCTCAATGGCAACAATAATGGAAGTTCTTCTAGAAGAAAGTGAAGATGTACCTGATAAATTCTTGTTCATACTGTTAGCTGAATTAGATCATGAGAAGAAGGTAAAAATCTTTCTTTTTTCTTCCATATATTTGTTAGTTTGTATGAAGTTTCATGAAGATTAAAAATTAGGATTTTTTGTTAGGATGTCAATTTGGCTGCTAGGGGGCTCGCTAAGAACGTGATTCAGAAGTGTGCTGCAAAATTGGAGCCTAGCATCAAGCAATTTTTAGTGTCGTCAATGTCTGGTGATGGAAAACCCCTGCAGCATGGAATTAGTTATCATGGTGTACTTTACAGTGTCTATTGCTGTGCTCCACAAGTGGTATTAGGAGTCATTCCTTATCTCACTGGAGAGCTGCTGGTAACCTTTCCAGTCTATACTTTTACAAGTTTTATCTTGATTTCGAAGAATAAATTAAAATAGCATATCCATGTATGACATTCTGAATTAGCTCACTTAGTTCTTTTGACATGAAATTTTGTGATTAAGCTCGTAACTTATTATATATTCAGAATTTAATATTATATTTCCCCAGTTGGGTTCTTCATTGTTTTTTTCATATTTGGCATTCACAGAGTGACCATCTGGATACCCGCTTGAAGGCAGTGGGCTTGGTAGGCAGCCTCATATCTCTACCAGGGTCCACTATTTCTGAAGTGTTTAAGCCTGTGTTCTTAGAATTTCTTAAGAGGTTGAGTGATAGAGCTGTTGAAGTTAGAATGTGCGTCCTTGAGCACGCTAGAACTTGTCTGTTGGAGAATCCTTCCAGGCCCGAAGCTCATCAAATTATTTGTAAGATTGTTAGTTAATATCCTAATGTAAATGTGAGGCCATTAATCTGATAAATGCAAATTTATTTCAGCTGCACTTTCAGAACGGTTTCTGGATTATGATGAAAACATCCGTAAGCAAGTAGTCTCTGTTATTGGTGATGTGGCATGTCATTCCCCGACATCCGTCTCTGTTAAAACTGTTAAGATGCTATCAGAACGACTACGAGATAAATCTGTAAGAATACATTTCTTTTAATACCATTTGCTCCAATTTCTTCATCGTTTGTTTTCGATAATTTTTTTTCTTGCAAACATACAGCTTCTTGTTAAAAACTATACCTTGGAGAGGTTAGCTGATATACATAAGGCATTTTGCATGAAGCATTTTAGTGAATCAATAAGGAATGAAGACTATGGCTGGATTGTTCGGAAAATTCTGAGGTGCTTTTATGATAAGGATTTCAGGTAACGTTTATCTGTTTATCCAGTAATATGTACCTTTTGTTCCTGGTTGGTCTGGATGAAAGGTCTTTCCAGAAAACATCTGTATGGTCTCCTGTACAGATTTTCTGTGTTTCAATAAAAAGAACTTGCGGTTCTTTAGCAGGGTCTTAATGCTGACTAAAAATGAGCAGTTGGATGATAAATAAATTTATGCACTTTTTGTGTTCCCTTTGCTTAGAATGACTAGATTTTTTTAAACCTTTGCAGATCAGATGCAATCGAGCATGTCCTGTCTCTATCTTTGTATCCAGATGATTTTTCTTCGGAAGACAAGGTGAAAAATTGGGTGAGAGTTTTCTCTGGATTTGAAAAGGTTGAAGTGAAGGCCCTTGAGAAAATACTAGAGCAGAAACAAAGGTTCGCAGATTGATTTGATGAGTCAATTTCTCTGTTTTAGTATCCCTGTGGAAACTCATTCTGAGTGATACAAAGCAGGCTGCAACAAGAGATGCAGAAGTACCTATCTCTTCGGCAACAATCACAGGTGTGACATCACCCCATCTGAAGCTTTTGGTACTTTTATTTCCTTGGATAGAGTTTTTGTTGAAACGTTAAGACTTTTTGCCTGTCACCAGGAAGTTGATAGAACTGAGATCCAAAAGAAAGAAACTCTGTGCTTTCGTGTGATGTCCCGCTGTTTTACTGATCCTAGTAAGGCAGAGGAGAACTTCCAAATGCTTGACCAACTTAAAGATCTTGACATATGGAAAATATTAATGCAACTTCTTGATCCAAACAATAGCTCTCGTCAGGCCATTGATTTGCGTGTGAGATATTAAATATATTTTAATATCCCCGTCTTGTTTTCATTTGAACTTTACTTGTAAGCATATGTGAGTTTTGTTTTTCAAAATTTTGAACCTCTTGCAGGTTGATTTGCTAAGAATTGTAGGAGAGAAGCATCAGCTCTATGAGTTTTTGACTATTCTTTCATTAAAATGTTCATACATACTCTTCGACAAGAATGATGTCGGAAATATCCTTTCGGAGGCTGGTGTGCAGAAATCTTCAGGAAATACCGAATTGATATGGTCATGCATGACAATTCTAGTGGTATAGATTCTTTTTAAATTTGCCTTAATTTGCTTTCATCTTATGTCTTCTGCTGCTCATGAATAGATTTCAGATATCATATTGCATGTGATGGTGTTAGAACTCATTACTTTTGAGCCAATAGTAATTGAATGCAACCACATCATTTTCCGTGTTATTCAATTTATTGTAATAACATTCTACTATTATGATGGTTGACTGTATAATGTAATTCCCAATATCTTATTTCAATCCATTCTCTTAAGTGCTAGTTATTTATTCCGGGATGATCAAGCTTGGCCAAAAACATGAGATTTAGTTTATCATGTCTTGTGTTATAAACTGCAGATTCTTGCCCAATTTGTCCCTTCTTTGCTTCATGGCGTTGAAGTAAATTTGGTACGTCTCCTTGGGGATAACAATGAAATAATAAAGGAGGGTACTTTGCATATACTTGCAAAGGCTGGGGGAACAATCAGAGAACATATTGGTGTCTCGGCATGGTAAGGCTATTGAAACATATTTACTATATTTTCCATTGTCAGCTTGAATGCTTATCTATCTTACTTATCTTCTGGCTTTTTATTTTTCTGAAATGCAATTCTTGTCTATAGTTCATTGGACCTTATACTAGAGCGCATATGCATTGAGGGTAGCCGAAGGCAGGCCAAGTATGCTGTTCACGCTCTGGCGTCTATCACGAAGGATGATGGTCTGATGTCACTTTCTGTTCTTTACAAGGTTTCTCTTCTCGTTGTGCTTTCTAAGCTCCAATTGTGTGTACAAATGCTTTCATTTTATTTTTTAATCTCTATCTTGGGAATATTTGGCTAATTTTGTAACAGAGATTAGTTGATATGCTTGAGGAGAGGTCTCATCTACCTGCAGTCCTTCAATCTCTTGGGTGCATCGCACAAGCTGCTATGCCAGTATTTGAAACTAGAGAAACTGAGGTTGTGAACTTCATTAAAGAGAATATACTTAAGCATGGACATGTAAGCCTTTACCATTAGAGATATAGGTTGGTCGCATTCTTTTTTTCGTACCATTAATTTTATAAATTTTCATTTACATCCAGATAGAAGGCAATGAAGAAAGTGCTAGTTGGGATGATATAAGTGAACGTTGTTCCTTAAAGGTTTGTCCTGTAATGCATGTATCGTGCCTTCTTGTGTTTGCTTGTATGAAGATGAGGTGAATGAACAGAGAATATTCTCTTTTTTTGCAGATTTTTGGCCTTAAAACCTTAGTAAAGAGCTACTTACCAGTTAAGGATGCTCACTTACGATCTGGAATTGACGATATAATTGATATCCTGAAGAAAATTCTCTTGTTTGGTGATGTCTCGATGGAAATTCTCTCAAGGTAATGTGGACATTGCTGAAATGCCTTGGTGCCAAAGTCATGACCCTGGTTTGATTTCGATGTATAGGAAGTAGTAAGAGAATACTAAATAATTTAAAACTTTTTTAAAAATTTGCCATTATAAAAAATGTTTACACTGTTGAGTACAATTATCTTTTTTGTCCTCTTTGAATGAACCCTGCATTGGATTCACCTATCCTTTCTTCGTTTTAGTTCTGTTGATAAAGCTCATTTGAAACTTGCTGCTGCAAAAGCTGTTCTTCGCCTATCAAAGACATGGGATAACAAAATACCGGTTGATGTTTTTTACCTTACATTGAGAATTTCAGAGGTAGAGTGTGTTCTACTTGGAATAATATGTTTGTGCTTGAATTTTTTGATGCATTTTAACCACCCGGATGGGTATTATTGTAGGATAAATTTCCTGGGGTAAAGAAACTTCTTCTCAGCAAAATTCATCAGTATGTTAAGGACCGTATCTTAGATCCAAAATATGCTTGTGCATTCCTTGACATTTCATCTTCAGAAGCAGATGTTGAAGAGGTATATCTTTTCTCTTTTTTGCAGTTTATGTGTGTTTTGGTCATTTTGTGCTTTTGCATTCATCGTACGAAGTGCTTCTTGATTCTTAAATTGAATTGTATTTTAACTATTGACAGAACAAAAATAATTTGAGTGAAATCATTCAAATGTGCCAGCAAGATAGAGCGCGGAAAATTTCTCTGCCCACTGATTCAGTTTCTCCTATCATTTATCCAGAGCACATCCTCTTATACGTGGTCCATTCAATTGCTAATCACCCTTCATTTCCTAATATTGATGATTGCAAAGATGTCACGAGATACGAACCTATGTACAGGTACTTTGACATGCCATTTCAAAGAAGCTAGGGAAATTAGACCTGGTTAGATTGGAATGAGTTATATACAAGATGCATAGTTTTTATGTTTCTTTTTTAACTTATTCTTCTGCACCTATTGACTCTTGCATATCATTACTCATGTTTGAAGAAATCACTCATGGTGTGCTCATTCGTAACTTAAATTCCTTATTGTTACTTTTTTTTGCTTGAGCTTGGCTGATTTTATCGCCTTGAGTAATCGTGGATAAAGTTATTAGAACTCCAATGGGACTTTTTAAACTGTAAATGTTATTTCATATATATGCTATCTTATGAATACGACATTCTTAAGGTACAAAAACCGAAAAAACGCATGATTGTATAATATTTATACAACTGCATTTTCTACGGCCTCAAAAGGGCCCCTAACCCATTCATGTATCTTAATTCCGGAGTTTTCCTCGTTCCTTTATCCAGTGATGTCAATATTTATATCTTTGTCACCACTTGATGTATTGGGATCTTGCTCTATGGTTTGTTTTTCTATTCACATTTTTTGACATCATTATTTCCTAGATTGAAATGTCACTAAGGATGTAGTGAAGTCAGACCGGAACAAAACATGTTTCTACTTATATGTGATTAGGTCCGCTGAGTATTTTGTATCTGCGGTACATTCTTTAGTGATCACTTTCTTTTCAACAATCGTGCGTCAATGTCTGCGTGGGCTCTGTAACAACTGTGTCGAAATTCATTGAGTTTGATAAAAACAGCTAGTCACCCTCGTCGATTGTTCAACAGAAGCCACGGGATACTATGCACGCTTGTAATTAATCTTAGAAAAGTTATAACTTTTTTCTGAATCTAGCTAATTTGTTTAATCATTCCAGGCAGTTGTATACATTCCTGTCTATGCTGGTTCATATGGATGAAACTGGGAATATTGATTTCTCCAATAGGAAGGACAAAGAGAGCATTTCTTTATTAGTATCAATTATTCTATCAATCAAGCATTCTGAAGATGCTTTTGACACGGAAAAGTCAAAGGTTGCTAGATACTTCTTCAATATAATGTGCATAAAGTCATTGTTTTTTCTGATGCTACTATTATGTGTTACAGAATTCATATGCTCTCTGCGATCTTGCGATGGCAATTATTAAGCGTTTGGCTCCTTTTGAAGGTGATCTTGAAAACACCACTGATTCTGTAAAGCTGCCTTTAACGCATTACAGACTGCTTGAAAAGCAAGAAGAAAACAATACGCAGGTGATGTACCAAAAAAATTCTATTTATTGATGGTGTCACGCTATGTTTTAAAACCGTCAGTTCGAACAGGTTTTTAGTGAACCGAAGATTATTTAGTTCGGTTCAAATTGAAGGATATTTTAAAATATTTACTGTTCATTACGGTTCATACCGGTTTACTTGAACCGGTTTAAAAACATAAGTGTCAAGTTATTCTCTAGAATCCTTTGAAACCATGTTTTCCTTTGGCTACAGTTGCATATTTTTTCAATGAAGTAATATTTAACGATGATGTTTGATCGACAGACCTGGCTGGCGAATGAGGATGTGTTGACGCACTTTAAATCTCTTGAAATGGAAGCCAATGCAAGTGTAAGACTAGATTTTTTCACAAGATTTTTCATATTTGCAATGTGAAATATAGAGTGAATTTCGCTATCAAATTCAGGCACCATCGATCATTTCAGAAGATGATGTCATGGACAGTGAAACTGAGACTAGTGAGATGCCAATTGGAAAGTTGATGAAGCGTCTTAAAGCCAAGGCTGCAAAGATTAAAAAAGAGGCAAAGAATGAAACTACGATAGCTCAAGCAGGCAAAGAAAAAGACATTGGAATCAAGAGAATTGTGAATGAAATAAATCATGATAGTCGTGGCACTACTAGCAATGGTCATGGAAATGCTCGCAAAAGGAGAAGTAACCTGGAATTGCGTAAGCAAAATTTGAAACGTGATTCAGAAGATGCTCCTGTATCAAAACGTAGTAGAATGTCCGATCAAGCTCCTAAGTCTTGTGCCACCCCTGCCTCAAAGGGTCTAAAGAGAAATGTGGACGAATTAGAGCCTATAAATTCTGACACTGAGGGATCAAATAAGGATCCAAAACCTGCTTCTGAATATGAAAATATCGAAGAGAAAACTCCAGAGCCAACAGAATCTGAATTACTATTTTCTCGTATTAGGAAGAAACTCAGCTCTTCCAAGCAAAAAAGCAAACATGACCGAACTCAAGACGATGGATTCATTAGCACCCCGGAAGCAAAGGTATTATTCCTTGAGTCATGATTTGTTTTTCTTTTTTGTTATTTTATTGTTCAGCTCATAAACCCTTCCCTTATTTTCAGAAGCCAAAGAAGGCATCAAATTCTAATGCAAGCATGAACAAGAATTCCAACACAGGTTCCATGAAAAAGAAAAATGCCAAAAATATCACTGGGATTGAAAAGGTTAGCCCAAATTCTTGTGAATGTGATTGTTCTTTGCATATGGGCTTAGTTTGTAAGCCAGAGAGTCAAATAATATGGGCTTCAAGATTTATTTTCTCTTTCTATTCAAGGAATCCAAGAGCTTTTTTATGAGACATCTTGTTTATTGTCTGTGTTATTTCACTCATTTTGTACTCGGGAATGTTAGAAATTCTTTAATTGCTGTCTCTTTAACAAATTGCTATTTTTACTGTCATTAGTGTACAACCAAGGAAAATGGAAGCCCTGCAGGAGACATAGTTGGTCGCAAAATAAAAGTTTGGTGGCCCATTGATGAAAGGTAATTGCTTCCTTATTTGTTCTATATACTATATATGCAGGTGTTTTGATCTACCCAATCTGCTATTTCCCATTAATTTCATTACAATCTTTTTTAATGGAATAGAATGTTTGGCATGATACGTTCTCTTACTTTTTTGTGACTATTTCTTCATATCGTACATATTTTGCACATTTCTAAATTTTCTTAACACCATTCTTTGCACTCGATTCGGTTAAGCTATACAGTTTCTTCGCAGAGTTCATATTTTTTGTACATTTGTCAATTTTCTGAACGCCATTCTTTGCTCGCTGAATCGAGCTTTATTCAATTAAGCTATACAGTTTCTTCGCAGCGTTCATATTTTTGTACATTTGTAAATAAATTTTCTGACTACCATTCTTTGCACGCTAAATTGAAGTTTCTTCGATTAAGATGTACAGTTTCGTATGAATTATCTAAAAGTAAATGTACTCTCTGTTAAACAGGTATTATGATGGTATTGTGAAGTCATTTGATGTGGAGAAGAAGAAGCATGTGGTATGCCATTTCTCTTATCCCGTTTTCGAAAACCCCATTTTATACGACTGTACTTTTTTTCCTTTTTCTTGTAATAGATATTATATGACGACGGAGACGTAGAAGTGCTTCGTCTAGATAAACAGCTCTGGAAGCTTGTTGCTGAGCGCTCCAGCGCAAAGGTTCAATCTTTCGCCAATCTTTATTCTCGTGTTACATTTCATATAAGATATGTGTGAAGATAAAGTGGATTTTTATACATTTTCAGCAAGCTCGTACGCCCAAAGGTGGTCGAGGAGGGTAAGAGTGTTTTTCAGCAACGTTTACGATCACATTATTTTATTCATTTATGTGAACAATTGTAGGTCATCCGGGAAGAAACGGGGCACGAGTGGAGGTCCAAAACACGTTAAAAAATCCGAAGAAACGTGAGTTCTGTGATCCAGTTTAGTTCCAAAACATGTCTTTTGTTGTGTATTTTTAACTATAATAGATGCATTTGCTTGAAGATCTCCTTCTCAAGTTAAAGGCAAAAGAACTCCTCGAAAAAGTCCGAAACAGCCAAAGGTTAAAGCCGAACAATCAAAGGAAAGTGATGAAATTCCAAATGCTGATGCTGCAACTTCCATGTCTGTAGATGATGATGCTGAACCAGGTGAAGATCGATTATAATCAAGAATCATCGATTTTTTCTACGTATTCGCGTCTCTTAGATTTCTTGACTATACAGAGAAAGAGTCGAAGAAGAGGGTCGATAAAA